>CAJNJA010010820.1:5000-32251 GCA_905231915.1 Symbiodinium necroappetens | reverse complement strand
TAGGGTGCATCATTACAATCACGAACGAACGATCGCCTACCGCCTTACCTTCATTGATGTGAATGATGGGCAGAGGGAGGGTGCAGATCCTCGTGCTCGCGCCCGGAGCCTCTCTCCTACCCGGGTGCCCGACACAGAAACGGAGCCTCTGGTTCAGGATCTCTGGGCACGTCGTCAACTTCGGAGTCTGCGGCAAGGGCAGAATGCCACGGCTGTCGATGCACCGCAGCCAAGTCGAGACAGCGCAGGACACCCGACCCTCTGCAACAAGCCATGCATCGGCATGGCAAAGCGGGGACTCTGCCAGAGAGGTTCGGCCTGTGGCCTTTGCCACTACCAGCACGATGATGCGAAGCCCGACAAGAGGCAGCGCCTTTTGATGAGCACGATGCCCCGAGCAGAGCTACTCCATCTTCTTGCAGATCTACTTCGGGAGCGTGCAGAACAAGATGGAGTCCGTGACGTGAGCTTGGCGGTGGCAGTCCCTTGCCCGACATGAGCACTGCCTTCTGTCACAGGGCTGCTCGATGTGCTGCAACTGAAGAAACTAATCCCTGAGCCCCGAAACCGGCCCCACTGTAAACCCATGTAAGCCCCGGCCAAAACTCAGACGAGGTACTTTCCGTCCACGCAGGACTGCTTCCAGGTCGTTTGCAGACGAAGTCTCGCAAGCTTCAGAACCTGCGTCAGGTGCCACACACTACCTGGGCCCGCTTATTGTAGAATAAGCGACTTACAGTACATCAGATTTTTACTACGGGTCCAAAGGGGGGCTCAGAAAACGTGGCGGAGGGCGAGCGAGTAGCCATGTTGCTGTTAGGATTGAGCCGGTCGTGGCTTCAAGGTGTTCCAGCATGCTTGCTGGCAGGGACGTAGGAATCAGCCATTCGGAGAATACAAGGGTTTGGCACTTCAAGCGCAGGTGCTTCAGCGAAGGAACTTTGCCGGCATCCTATCGATGGCTGCGAAAGAGTGTGAAGGCCGCAGCAGGGAGGTGCTGCTGCAAGAGTTGCGCGCTCTGAGACAGTGCGCCGATGCGTGAGTCTTGGAGACCTGGCAAGGGCCAGTCAAGACTCCTCAATACGGTCTCCGCAATCTGCTATCTAGCAGTGAGCTGGATCCTGATTTTTTCCCTTTAAACGGCGATGGCCTGTCCGGAGCTGAACTCTTCGTTGCAAGCGCCACAGATGGCCATGTTGAATAGTGGCCGCCTGCAGAAGCTTTCATGATACGGTCCTCGATGTATCTCATGGGTAGACAGCTCGCGAGGCTACAAGCTTTCGAGACTGTCTCAATGCGATGAAATCAATCTAGCAGACTACAGTTCCAATATTTCCGAGACATCCGGGCGTTTCCGAAGACTTGGATTTCCTTCGTCGTGGCTTTGTAAAGAAGCAGATTCCTGCTAGTATTGTTGAGGTGCAATGTTGTGTTATATCCAATGTTTTCGGAAACCGCCCATCCAGACCAGAAGTGAGACGTAAAAAAACGGAGCCAGGGAGATGGAGCGGCACAGCTTTATGGCGTTTCAGGATTTAGTTTCCAGTTTTGCTTGGGAATTTAGAGTCATGGGCTACTAATGCGTGCCTGAATGAACGGTTAGAATAAACACAATAAGGAACCGGAAAAAATCGTGTTGGTACTTCTTTAGGCCCCGATAGCATATCTTAGGATGAGGCCTTAGCGGCTCTTTGTCCGAGCTTCCGTGGCAAGCAGGTGCCCTGCTGCCCCGATGGAAGCTGCACCGACCAGTGCCGAGGCGCGACCCCAAATCCCCCAGGCCTGAAACGAACCTTCAACTACTGGGTTTAGGGTTTATTAGGGTTTGTTAGGGGTTTATTAGGGTTTGTTAGGGGTTTATTAGGGTTGAGCGGCAGAGGGAATTACTACATTCCTTTTTCCTTGGGGGGGCCTACCACAATGTGCCCAAAAACCCATGGTTCAGGAAGGTCTCTCTGCTAAGCCCTAATAGATCGCCTTAAAGCCTAAATCCTCCCTGGTTCTTAGTAGGGACTGGAGGAAGGGATCCCTATGATAGGTCTTTGAGGTGCCCTATAGTAGTCCCAAAAAACCCATTCCTTCATTCCCTACTAAGAACCAGTCAGAACCCCCATGGCTGTCGGGACTTTGGGCGTTTCGGTGCCGGCAGGCTCCGAGTGTTGCCCGACGCCCGAGGGTACGAGGACCTGTCCCTTGGCCTCGTGAGAGCTCAAAGAGGGATGGATGAGTTTAAGGTTGAGGGTTTAGGGATGCTTCGCGGATATTTCACGGTTCGGGCTCAGGACGTTTAGAGATACATGTAACAGAGAGTGTCCAGAAACCTGTTCGCAGCAAACTGCAGCTTCGATGCCACGGGAGCAGGGGCCAGATGAAATCGTCGGCATGGAAGGGTCTTGGGATTCGCGGCGGAATCCCAAAACAAGCCAAGGCCCATCTGCCTCTGTGATCGAGGCCTGCGAATGGTGTTCCCAATGCTGTGAAGTTCTGTCCGGGGAGAGTGGTGAGGAGTTCGAGCGGCTGAGGTATGGGCTGCTGTTACAGGCAGATGTAGCTGCAACCTTGAGAGCTATGCTGTCAAAGTTGACCTCCAACCTACCGGCTGGATGTTGTTTAGGAGCTGATGTGGCAGAATTCGGTACTTTGCAGGTGGCCAGGTCGCCACAGTCAGCTCTTCCCCTAAGCCCCCCAGCCCGGAGGCTCCGACCTGCCAGTTGGGCAAGCGGCTCCTTGGATGAACGCGCTTTTGAAAGCTTCGGAGGTTTTTTGGACACCGAGGGAGCCGGCCGAGGGCTGCTACTGTGCTTGCTTCTTCCTATATGCCCCCTTTTGTTATCGTAACGCAGTCATCGCCACGGTCTTCATGCATCTTGAGAACATCATTCATGATCTTATTATTGTTGCTATTCACTGTTGCTGCTCTAGCACTGTAGGATACTGTAGGATTGAGTTGTCCGATCACATGCGCATCAAAGCTGCTTCCATGCCTGCAGTCCTCACCATCCCAAGCACCCGAGGTACGACTGCACCGGGAAGACGGGCGTCTCTGGATCCTGCGAGTTCCCGAACCCTCCGGTGATTGGGTACCTGCCTGAGAACTGAAACTCTCATGCCGTTGTAAACGCGTTGAAAACGTTTCGCTGTTGGTGACGAGCCATGAGGAGCCGGATCACGGAACAGTGTGGAAGGCTGTGGCTTTCACTCTTTTTTTTCCACCTTTAGAACACACCAGCGGGCTCTGAAGCAGAAAAGCCGACACCTGGATGGTTGCCACATCTCCACTCTAGGATCCGCCTGCTCTCGAGCATTCGGCTGCCATACGAAGACTGCATCTTCTAGCTTCACGAACCGCGATTACCAATAAGCGTTAGCTGACTCTTGGGGCCTTGGCAGTCTTAATTGGATTTGGGGGCGGGGATTACATGACACTATATGATAAACATAACAAAGAAATCCCCCAAAGGTACTTCTGGGACCCCTTCTGCCACCTCGGCAAGCTGGGCTGCTTCGCCGACGGCACCTTTGATCTCTCTTGGATCCTTTAGACCAGTTGAGCTGGGCTTGAGGCTCTTTGTGTTCAAGCTGGGTGCCCCTAAACCCTAAAAAACCGAAACCCTTAAACCCTAAGCCCCGGAATCCCTAAATCCCTGACCCCTAAACCCCTACACCCCAAACCCTAGGAGCCCAGAGCCTCTCTGTCAGCCCCTTTTCGAACTCCAACGCCGTCAGCTCCAATCCGACGCTCTGACGCCGGATCTCCCGAAGGATCTCCCGAAGCCCCAACTCCAGCCCTCGAGGCAAGAACGTGGAGTGCCGATTCTGCGGCTCTGGTGCATTCCAGGCCGGGTCGTGGGGGTGTCGGGTTTTGGAGTAAAGGCTTCTTAGGTATTTATCTCGATAGTTCTGGCCTGGAGGTTGGGGCCTGGGGGCAAGCTTTCTTCAGCCTATTTGACTGGCTTTGATCTTGGCCATCCTCAGGAAGTCCCATGCAAAACGACGACAACAACATCGACGATTACCACAACGACCACGACTACGACCACCGCAGGTTTGGATTGTTTGCGTTTTGTTTGTTTGTTTGTTTGGATGTTTTGGATTCGTTTGATGTTTTGTTGTAGCTTGTTTGTGCATTGGTTTGTTTTGGATTGTTGGGATTATTCGTTTGTTTGTTTGCTTGTTTGTTTTGTTTGTTGGATTACTTGTTTTGTTGGTTTGTATGTTTGTGTGTTTGGGTTGTTTTGTTTGTTTGTTTGTTTGTTTGTTTGTTTGTCGGTGTGCCTGTGTGTTCCATGTGTCCAGCTTCGCATGCAGCCACATACAATCGTGCATTATTGCAGAAGCGCCAGATGACAAAGCGGATAACAGCAAAGCCGTAAGATGTACCACCATGTACATTGTTTAGAATGCATGTGCCCACACTCGCACGTACTCACAGTGCTCGTCCACGGCAATGCTGGCTTCCTTACATAAATATTATGTATATTGATACTAATATCATTACTATTATTATTATTACTAATATTATTATGATTATGATTATTATAAATATTGTTATTATCATTATGAAATATGTGAATGCACAGGTGCCTGTTCGGCCTTGGGGAACGTCCTGAAGCGCTGCTCCGACGACGGCTGCACGGTGCTTGCCGGCGGAATGCTGGGCAGGCTAGTACTGTAGTAGTCGCCACCGTAGCTGCTGCAGGAGGAGAAGTAGTCGGAGTCGTAGTAGTGCAGTAGTAGTAGTAGTAGTAGTAGTAGTAGCAGCAGCAGCAGCAGAAGCAGCAGCAGCAGCAGTAGCAGTCGCAGTAGTGGAAGCACGCTTGCTGCTATCCTGCGACGGTGCCGTAGTTCAGACACGAAAATCCCAAGTCAGTGCAGGTCCTGCCATGACTACTGCGAAGACCATCATTTGCTCTGTGCTGGGGCGCTGGGGTCTCAGAGCTAGCTTTGAATTTGGGTTGGGTTTGAAACTGGGGCATAGCTGGACCCATGAACCGCATCAGAACTTGTCCCACAGGATTGCACTCAACTCGAAGCAATAACAAAACAACACTTGGACCTCGCACAAACAAGTTCGCACAAGCATGTGAGGACTTCGGGTTGCAGCTGTCTTGTCTTGTTCTGCAAGGGGTGTGTGTGTGTGTGTGTGTGTGTTTGAGGCTGCCGGCTGCTCGTTTGGTCGTGGCCACGTGAACACCAGCGTTCTGTAGAATATGATATCGCAGCACGCAATATGAACATGGCCTTATCATCCGGCTGCTCAAGTCCCTGAGTACAATCTTGGCGGCATGTGTGGCAGAACCCTATCGCATTGAAGAATGCTCTTCCGGGCGAGGGGGACCCCAACACGGCAGGAGTTGCCCAGAGCAGCGACGAGGTGCTCTCGTTCAGAAAAACAACGAGAACAGGAGCCTGAAGACGAACCGGCTCTTCTCCACTCCGAACAGCCAGACCCCATACCGCAGAATCTGGCTTTCTTGTTCACGAACAGGGTGTCGACTTCCATTTCCATCCCTGGCAGTCTCTGTGAGCACTCTGTCTAGGCTGCTGGAAAGAAGTTTCAGGGGAGCCAAATCATGCATCCACAAACGTCGAGCAGAGCTCAGGTGGGAGGACTTGGATGACGGCTGTGAAGCCCTCACATCCCTGTCATGCACGGACGTGTATCAGGCAGGGAACCTGCATGACACAAAAAATGGCGGCGTCTGAACTCTGATGTAGCTTTCCAGAATCAGCAGGGCAGCAGCAGCACGGCACTGCCAGCACCAGTAAATTTAGTATCAGTTTTATAGCGTCGTCGTGGTGCTAGTAGCGGCACGCACGTTCGTGGCTCCAGTCCTGCAGCCAACACGCGGCAGCTACGCAGGTCTTACTTCTCAGCTATGAGTCTTGATGTTGCGTTCTGTGCTGGTGCGCTATCCTGCGGCCCTCTGGTCATCATGTCAAAGCACATGCTGTCAGCTTTGTTTAGTTTAGTCACCCTTTGTGCAGACATGCACACATCTTATGTGGGCACTGTAGTGGGCACTGTAGCTGGCTCTTCCGAACTATATGGCGTAGGAAAAGCCAGAGCTAAGCCTAAGCCAGTAGACCTTACCGTATAGCCTTTGAGGCTCCCATGTCTTGACGCCAGGGAAAGGGCTTGGGGTTGCAGCTTCTACAGAAGCTCTTACACAAGCCGCTACAGCACCTACGGCTAACCGACAGGAAACGGAACACTGCCGATCATAGTAACCAGCACTGGCAGTAGCGACGATGCTGCTAGATTTTGATATGATAGTGCCGTTCGTAGTCGTAGCCTTATCCGTTGTGGTAATCAGCACAGCGCGAGTCATGTCAGTATTGCTGCCACGAACGGCCATTGCGACCAAGCATGCTCGTAGTGAAGCATCGTTAAACCCCATAAGACCATACCATAATCTTGTAGGGATGATTCCTTGATATGAATTGACTGGGCTATCTGGGCTTGTCCTCGGCAGCTTTAACGCAAATGGTGCCAGGGCACCCCGGACCTCATCTGCCAGTGTGCCCCAGTGCCGCCCCCGCCTTCGATCTGGATTCAGCTCCCCGACGGCCTTTAGGGTTTGCGGGTCTAGGTGTTTAAGTTTTGCTTCGGTAAGAGAATGTTGGAGATTGCACTCAATTTGGTTATGCTATTTCCCTTGATGAATATATGAAACGGACCCCAACCAAATCATAAGCCGAACTCCGAGTCTACAAGGTAAGCCGGATCCCACCCCAACGCGCACCACAACGTGACCTCAGCTACCACTAGACCCTAAACCCTAAACCCTCAGGAAGCAATCATGTCGATGCCCGTTGCCCCTGATCGTTTGGCTCCGGCCCAGGTACTCAGATGGACAATGCCTCATGGCCAAGGAGCTGACAGGGGGGGTATATAGCGGCCGGAAGGATCACTAATGGCATTCCTCGTGGTTCCCGAACATATTTCTTATATTAATATAGGACTCCCCCAATTTCTAGTCTGACTATTCAGACCTCGATAGTATTAATGCTTGCTGTCAAGGATTTGGGGCTTATGTGGCGCAAATCCAAAGAGAAAAAGAACAAACTTCGATGCAGGGGGCCTGTTTGTTGGAGTACAGTCTTCCCCCCCCCCCTGAGGAGTACAACCGCTCTGGAGCTGCAGTGACACTTGGCTTGCCGGGGTGTTCTCTCCCTCTCTCTCTCTCTCTCTCTCTCTCTCTCTTTATATATATATACATACACACATGTATCTTAACTATTAAATGCTGTATATATATATATGTTTTCATTGCATGTCATCTTGTTCATCTAGTTGTGGACGTATTTATGTTATTATTTTATGCTTTTCGGGGTTGCCGGCGTTCAGGGTCCTATCTTGTTCGGAGCATGATTCTTGGGCTTGGGCGGAATTCATGGGGTTCAAGGTTCGGGGCTGACAGTTTGGAATTCATGCTTTAAGCTTAGGGGTGTAGGGTTTCGGGTTTAGGTTTGGGTTTCGGGGGGGTCACGATGTCACTCACAGAGCTTTGTCTGCCTTTGGTTTGCCGAGATTGTCTTATTGTTTAGAGTTAACCCTATAAACCCTAAGGCAGAGGCTGTCACCCAATGGGAGTTCGGTGGTGGCTCAGCCTAGGGGAGCCCTTCCTATACCTTTGCATGAAGCTCGCGCCAAAGCCTTGAAGCCCCGAACGGTCATCCCCCACCTGCCAAGTCATTTTTGCAAACTTCGCCCTATGAAACTTAACTGGGTCCTTGTTGGCTACAGTTTTTTTGTTATAATGAAACCCAATACTGTAAGGATTAAAAATGATCATGTTTAATATGTCCCCAACAAGGAGCCAGTCTAAGAACCCCCAAATCCGACTCCCAAAACCAAAAGTAGCAGCAAGGAATCTTCACCGCTGCTTCCTGCCAGCTGTGCCCGCGGAGCGTCTCGGAGACCGAACCCACGGGGCCTCTCTACCACGGCTTTAGGGCCCTTTAGGGGTGGTAGTCATAGTCAGAATATAGGGGTTTTCAGTAAAACCTGTCTGTGATTTTTTATTGTTGTGTTTATAATGCAGGTTTGTCCAGTGTTTCCGGGTTTGCTCTACAGGGTCTAGGAATTGATTTTCATTGACACTACGGCCCCATCATCCAACCAATTTCCCCCTGCAGGCTCCGAACCCCGGACAGGAGCAACCACACCCTAAACCCTAAACCCGAAACCGCAGGGCTCTCCGCGGATTACTGTGGAAAAAGGCCCTAAAAAAAAGAAAAAACGAAACCGTAAACCCAAACCCTAGTCTGTCTTGTGGGGGCTGTGCTTGGACGACTCGGGGGATTGGGCTGCTGATGTTTTCGGGTTTGCCCAAAGCTCCGAGGTAGTGAGAAACACAAGAAGATTGATAAGACTATTGTATAACATAATATACCATTATATTATATAATAGAAAAGAATAGAACAGACTATAATATGATAAGTAAGAGCAGTAGGTGTAGCAGTTGTTGTTGTTGCTGGTGGTGGTGGGTGGTAGGCACGAATCATTCCTTCAGTTTTAGAACATACATGAACGATGAATAACAGACAGGTAGAGAAGTAGAGAGACGAGAACATCGCTTCGACTGAGGCAGTGGATGCACCACCCTTCGACGGGGCAGCTGACCAATGCGGAGGATACTGTCATAGAGTCTTCTGCGGGCGTTATGGGTTCTGGAGGAATGTTGGGTCTCTACGGCGACGTGCTTGCTGAAGCAATGCGCTTAAGTTCGTTGTGCGTCCGGAAGTCATGCAAGCACCCGGCTCCCGAAGCCACGTCACAACTTCCCAAGCAAGGCCTAAACCTAATTGCAGAGGAGAGCTTACGTTGCCTCCATGCCGCCGAGAAGACGACGCCAGGCTCGAGAGTTGCGAGTTTTGGGATACCCGTGGCCAGGGGCCAGGCCATTCAGGATTCAGGATTCGAAGGGTGATGGGTTTCTATCAACCCTCCCCAACATTGCGAGAGTGCGTTTGGGAGGCACGCTCCTTGTGATGTGGCCCTGCTCCGATGAGGAGCCGGCACAGTGTCCTGATCGCACCAGGGATGGAGCAGAACCCATGCAACACAGCATGTACCTCGTCATAGTCTCTGAGTATGCGTATTATATATACGTATGCCTAAATAAACGAGGAAAGCAGTAGAGTGCAAAATAGCACACATTGGAGTGAACGTGGCTACAGTTTTGGACTATGCATACATGCACGTGTGCATGCATGTATGGAATGTTTGTTTGTCTGTCCGTCCGTCCGTCCGTCGGTCTGTCTGGCTGTCTGGCTGTCTGTATGTATGTGTGTCATGCCTACGCATGTGCCTGGAGGTGTGTGTGTGTGTATATATATATATAATTTTGTAGCGGTGCCTCTGTCCTGTGTGCACGTAGATGAAGATGTATCTTGTGTGTATATAAAAAAATATATAAACATAAATATAAATATACATATACATATACATATAAATAAATAAACAAACAAATATAAATATAAATATAAATATAAATATAAATATAAATATAAATATAAATATAAATATATATATATATGTATATATATATATTTATGTGTGTGTGTGTGTGTGCGCGCGCTTGCATGTTTGCATGCGCTTTGCATGCATTTGTGCGCACAGGTATGCATGCATGTGTGTTGGGGTTGTTTGATGTTGTTTGCACGGATGCATGGATGGATGGATGCATGGATGGAGGGATGGATGGATATTTGTATATGTATGTACGTGTGTATGTGTATGCATGCATGCAGACATTCATGCATGGATATATGTATGTATGTATGCAGGCATGCATATATATGCATGTATGTGTCTATGTTTGTGTGTATGTCTGTATGTTGTATGCCTGCATGTATTACGTATGTATACATGCATGCATGTTGTTGGGTATACGGCGTGTGCAGAATACGCGCACACATACCTCAGATCGACAACACAGCCGCATCTGCGAGACCGATTAGACTGCAGAAGTCTTGCTCAGTATGCAAGGAACTTCACGCTGGATGAGGTCACCGGCCAGATACGAACTGCAGGCGGCAGGATGTTCCTGGGGGACGTTCCATTTTTTGGCTCCCCAGAGCTCACACGCAACATCGTCAGTATCAGAGTGAGCCAGGTTTCAGCAGCGCCGGAATATCAAAATGACACAAAACAGTACCGAATTAGAGCACATGACGTCAGCACCCCGGAACACTCAGAACCTATATAAGCATGAAGAAGGCATTTTTGCCGTTGATTCATGCTGGGGAGTTGACGATGGGAATGGCGCGCGTCATGGTGACCATGACGAGGGTGGCGACCAGGATGCAGATGCTGCTGGTGTCATGATGATTCTCGTGGTCATGCGAATGATGAACATGATTCAATGATAGTTGTCATTTCACTTTCATTCAACTAATTAATTACCTCCAGTTTTTCCGGAGCCAACGTTTGAGGCACTTCCCATGTCCATTAATTGCTCCAAAGGCGGTCTGCTGGCGGGGGTCCAGAATCTGCAGGTTTTTGTGTTGTTTCGGTTGGGGCTTATGGGCAAAGTCCAAGACATGGCGGCTTCAGCGTCGTGTGGAGAAGGGTGGCTGCACCGGAGCCTCACGCGTCTATATATATATATATACATACATATATATATATATATTGCCCGCAGTTACTTGCTGTCCCCATGGACTTACATGCACAGACGCAGTGTCTCTCTCCATTCATATATGCATATACGCACAAGCGAATTTTCGTCACGGTTTTGAGGCTACAGCCGCTACAGCCAAAATCGGAACACCGACATTTTCATGGGTCCCAAACCCTTGAACCCTCCAAAGGATTTGAACGCCCGTGCCACACGTACCCTGCAAACTTTCGCCTCCAGGGTAAACCCCCACACAGCACCGCAGCTTTGCAGACCAGGTGGTCTGTGCCTGGAGGTTCGTCCCAGACCGGATGTGGAGTGGAACGAGGCGGGCTCCCGGTGTAAGGTTCATGTCGCGGCAGTTTGAGCTTCAGGACGCATGTTAAAGATGGGAGCTGATGAGTTGGGACTGAGTGCGCAGGGAAAGAAGCGATTCGGCGCAAGGGGCATGCAATCGCCCTTCAACATGCGACGTACCGCAATCAGCTCCCATGTGAACCTCCAGCCCAATTCTCACTCATTGAAACCCCAGCATGAACAAGACTAAGAATAGTTGCGGATGTACCAGCAGCACACAACAGGTCATATTAACAAACTAGTTAACGCAGCAGTCCCCAAGTCCCAGACGCTGAGGTGGTTACCGCTGTTTGCACTTCCGAGGCCAACCAGTTCCTCGGTTCTGGTTGGGGGCTTTGTTAGAAGTAGGTATACCTTTTTGGTGGTCCTCTTTAGACGAGGATACTACTGGGAGACTCTTCGGGCTTAGGAGGATGATTCTGTTTGGGGCTGTCAGGGGCCCCTGAATCCGAACTGCGAGACATCAGGATGTGGTATTGGGGCGAGCAGCAGCTCGTCACCACCACCACCACTACCGGCTGGACGGACGGGTCCTCAGAGCTCAGGGCTGGGTTAGGCTTTAGCGGTGGAGAGGGGTTCGAAGCCCTGACATGCGGTAACCTTGCCCTTCGTTTCTCGCATCCAAAAAGAGAGGCCTTCGGGCCGGATCCCTAAACCCTCAACCCTAAAATTGCCGAAGGGCTCTGAGCCCCAGGGCCATGAGCCCCTCCCTGTCGCAGCCCCTGCAGCACCCACTCAAAGCCGTGGCCTCTAAAGCCCTTAAAGAGCGTGGACCCCGAAGCCGTGGATTTAAGATTTCCATCATGGAAGAAAGGGAGTGACCATGAGGAAAGAAAGCCGCGAAAATGGCTTTTGAGAGCCATCGCAATAGCTTTTCAACAGCTGAGAAATCTCTGAGACAAGGACCAGACGTCTTGAGAATATATTTTGCCATTTAAGATATCTCTTTTGCCACGGTGTCTAAGCGCCTGTGACAAAGTTTCTACGAGCTATAAGCACATCAGCGTGATCGTAGCAATGAAAACTCTGATAATTCTTGTCAACATGTGTGTCCGTTCATCTCGTTTCTGCCCTACTGATTGTACATTGCCCTAAACCCGAACACCCGATTCCGCATCGCAAGGCCCCAAACCTGAAAGGCCTTCTCCAAACCCGAATCCGCAAAGCCCCGCATCATGGCCATACCCAAAACCCCAACCTTCAAACCAAACGCCCCTCCAACCCAGAAGCTAGAAAAAAACGATCAGTCTGGAAATCCCCAAACCCCAAACCTGACCAGACCAAACAACACATAGCCTAAACCCAAAATTATTGTTGATATTGCGATTAATTTGATTCCTGTTCTTATTATACCGCCATTATTGTTACCCTAAAGTATGATTACTATGATTGTTATGATATATTGTTACTATAAAAAAATTATGATTGCTACGACTACTGTTATTAGAGGCCCCTAAACCCTAAACCCCTAAACCCCTAAACCCTACACCGATTATTCGAGGCCTCGTGGGGCCGCCCCAGCCCCAGCCAAGCGGGGCTCCTGGAGCGGCAGAGCGGCAGCAACTGCGCCGCGCGGAGCAGCACGAGGCGGGATGTTTAGGGGTTTAAGGGTTTAGGGGTTCAGGAGTTTAGGGGTTTAGGGGTTTAGGAGTTTAGGGGTTAGGGGTTTAGGAGTTTAGGGGTTTAGGAGTTTAGGGTTTTTGTTTTGAAGGTTTGACGGGGTTGTAATGGGTTTATCATCTGGGACCCAGGGCATGGAGTTGAGGGGCTGGGTGTCGGGCTTGCAGAGAGCAAGATCAACTGCTGCTTACTCGATCAAGATGCTGGCAGCTGCCGAAGGTACTGACTTTGGCACTTACAGACGTAGGGAACCCTACCATAAATAGAAATGCAAATGCAAATACAAACGCAAATGCATACACATACACATGCACATACATATACATATACATATGCATGTACATGTACATATACATAAACACATACATATACATATACATATACATATACATATACATATACATATACAGACACAGACACAGACACAGACACAGACACCTACACACACATACATACATCCATGCATGCATACATACATACATGCAGTCCATATATATATATATGTATATATATAGATGGATGGATGTACATGATCTATCTATTTATCTATGTATCTACCTACCTACCTACCTACCTCCCTGCCTACCTACCTACCTACCTACCTACCTACCTACCTACCTACCTAACTACTTACCTACCTACCTACCTGCCTACCGTCCTACCGGCTTACCTACCTGATGATCTATCTGTCTATGTATGTATCTATCTATCGATCTATCTATCCCTATAATATAATATAACATAATATACTATAATGTAATGCAATAAAATGTAATATAATCCTAAGCCCGGCCCTCAGCTTGGTCACGGCGGACTGCGACGCAACGAGAAGCACGGCTTTTGTTGGCAGGGTGCGTGGTCCCTAAGCCCGGCCCGAAACCGTCAGAGCAGACTTGAGCACAGTGTTCAATGAGAAAGACAAGTAGAATGTTGTCTACACACAGAGACCCTTGGTACTAAGTATGGCTTTGTAAAGAAAAAGCCCTGCATCACAACGTCGTTGGTTGAGCGCAAGAGACTACCACGACACTCACGCAGAAGGGCTTGGCTTTCTGCGTGTTGGGCCTCTTCGGAGTTTCGGCACCATGACAGGCGCTCTAGCCGCACCAGGCTTCCGCATATATACCATGTATCAAAATATGTCACAGTGTTCAGGCGCTGGCTCAAGATCCGCTTAAGCCTACACCCTCAGGCTGCAAAGGCAAATGCCTGCCAAACCCAGGCTTGGACCAGTACTTCGCCTACAACCAGACTATTCTGCAGCTGTCTGTGGCAGACGGGGAGTGCGTGCAGAGTGGAAGTGGCTTGATCATAACTTTAACTACAAGTGTTCTCATTGCTATCAGTCAATCGATGTGATTTGCTTGTAGTTGTGATCGTGTTTGGTTGTGTCGATTTGAGCATCCTCTCTTATTCGTTGAAATATTAGCAGCTTGTACCCGAGAAGCGGCTACTACGAGTAGTGGCAACATCATTGCACCTTTGATTTGCCCGCGTGGGTCGTCACTTCGGGGTAGCTCATCCAAGCCGGACTGCCGACAGTCGGGCACCACAAGTACAAGTTGGAGCCGAGAGAAGACGACCGGGTTTTATGCTGAAGCATGACTCCTCGAGTGTGAAATCCACCGCAGGTATCGTTGGGGCGGTCCTCACAGTGAGGCCCTGCGCGGACACCAGGCTTCAGCGCTTCGCCGCCCGGAGCAGGAATTTATAGTCTTTCTGTGCAGGTGGAGCCTGGGGCCTGGGTTTTTTGGGTTTAGGTCAAGTCTACGGACTTACACTGCCGAGGCCACATGGACATGATGCGCATGCACAGCTAAGGCCTACGACCAGACGGCGGGTCTCGTGTGGAATCCGCGGCTGGGCTGCGAAAGCGTTCAGGGATCTGATCAGAGGATGTATACAATAAAAAAGTAATAGTAATGATAATGGCAATGACAAGAATAATCGCAATAGTCATAATTCCTACTCATCAACTCATCAAAATAGCCAAATATAACACAAGTAGTCGGAATAAAACAAAAAAGGCTCATACCCCGAGACCTATTGGCTCGGTGGTTCCTCTCAGCGGAGGTGGGGCCTTTGCTTGGAGGCGGTGGACACAGGCCTGGGTTTCAGGATCTCAGCGAGGGATCTTCCGGGGATCTCCCGGGACTTTCGAGGAGATAGAGTGAGTTAAAGTGGGATGCAGTTCTGCGGCATCGCATGCTATAGCCATATATATATATAAAATATATGTAGATAGTATATCATAGTTCTGTAGTCTAGTGGAATATCTTGTGACACAAAACACTGTATAGTGCACGGAAACATGATGAGAGACGGAAGACTTTTATCTTTGGCGGATGTGCCCGTCACAGAGCCTAAAGGGAGTGAATCCTCTTGCAGGCTTTTCAGGATCCCGGCTGTCGCGAGACCAACCTTAGAAGCGCCCCCCAACTCCTTAACCGTAGCCTTGTAGCTTGCAAGCCCTGCACCTCGAAGCTCGAAGCTCGAAACACTGCCACCGCAAGACCCTCAAAAAGGCAGAGCTCGCAAACACTCAAGAAGAAGAGGTTCGGGACTTCGCATGGCAGCCTGTGAGCCGGACAACTCCAGGCAGCATTGGCCGCTTGACAGGTTCTAGAGGGGTTTGCGGTTAAGGGTTCGACAGCATCATTATGGGTTTTTGGGGGTTTGAGGGGGATGTGGGAATCCAGATTTCAGGGTCAGCACTCGCTTTCCAGGGCTAGGGCTTTGGGTCTGCATGGCTTGCGGACTTTGGGGGATTATCGCTGCAGAGCTCAGAGCTCAAGGCTTGTAGGGTTGCTTGGTGTGTCATGAACTTGCCCTGGACAGTCCTCAGCCGAGCCATTGGAGTGCGATGAGGCGAATCAACGGAATCGCCACCACCACGCAGACGCCGGTCTCGATGGGATTCCACGTAAGGCCCGCGAAAGGTTTCTGACTAGAACAGCCCTTGTTTCACCTTCTACATCTTCTTCCTGTCACTATATATTGCTGTGGTCAACCTCGGAACTTTTTGCATTGCTGTCGTCATACTTCTGAGACACAACATGTGCATGTATAATCCTGAGCATGACCATGTTTCCTTTGGGTGCTACGACTGAACCAATTGAGCCCGCAGAGTGGGCTTCCTTGGAGGCTCAAGTCCGGCATTTGCCTAGCGGCCAAGGATGGCAACTCCAGGACATTTCGGGGCTTTGGGGCTGTGGGGTGCAGGACTTAGGACTCTGATGACTGGGGAGCTTCATGGACACTCTTAGGCTGGCATTGAACGTCGCTAGACACCTCCCTTCAACGTGTGGACTTCGCCCAGGAGCAGTCTTCAGATGCGCTCCTGCGACGTCAGCGATGACCTTCAGGAGCCTTTGGGGTGCATCGTTGATGGGTCCAGGCATAGCTGACGCCTTCCAGAAGTTGGGGGGGGGGAGCGCACCTAACACAGTCGTCATAGTTCTTCTACAGCTCCCCTGAACCGTGGAAAGAAGCATCATCGATGAAGCCATGAAGTGCATAGTTCGGATGTGTTCGGAACGTGCGCCCTCGCGCACCGAAGTCTCAAAAATCCTGAAGCCTCTTGAGTTTGAGCCTCCCGCGGGCAGACCTGGTTCTACGACGAGAGTCTCGAGCAGTTCAGGCCGAACGAGGGTTTGTAGTTTTTCTGAGTGGACCGGTTTACCTCGGAGGACGAAGAACGGCGGCTTCCTTTGTTACAAAAATGTCTATGGGATGTCGCACCCGTCCCAGAGGTCATCTATCGACACTGCGATACTCTCACAGCTCGTCGTCCTGAGTTGTCCTGGTGTCTTGACATCACTGGCCCCCATCGCATGGCAGGAACGGCCTCGGGAAATGCCTCATGGCCCCACATGCGGGCGGCATCCGTCAGGCCAGGCCGTCTCAACTCTCTTGCAATGCAGCAACTGATGGGACGCCCGGGGATACGTCCGACTGCATGGACTCGCATGGAGTGACATGGAGTGGCCGAGCTCTGGCGCGACAGATCCCCGTCCCTGTCTGGAGCACTCGGGTTCCCGTAGTTGTGCTCCTCCAAAGAGTACCTTACTCTTACAACAAAGGGCCCGCAGAGTCCCAGTTGGAGGAGCTGCTTGCAGAAGTGACCCCTCATCCTACCTTTGGTTAGTAGGGAATGGAAGAATGGTAGTAATGGTACTTATAATAGTTCCCATTCCTCCATTCCCTACTAACCAAAGGTAAGTCATGTCCCCCGTTCTGTCGTCACTCCAGGCAAAGCTCTCCTTCACGCCGGTCCGTGGCGGTGAGGGCATTGCTTGCCGAGGCACCGACTGGCGCCTGCGGCCCAGCCTGGGGAACCTTCGGGAACCTTTAAAGGACTTTATTAAAGGAGCCTTTAAAGGAACCGTTACGGGTTCAGGAACCTTTAAAGGACTCTTTAAAGGAACCGTTATGAGGGTTCATGTCTCACAGGTTGGGATAGCCATGACGAGGGCCCTGCTAGCTGAGGCGACAATGACCGTTCGAATTACATCCCGTTTCTGAGAGTGGACGATCTGGAGACGTGCCAGGGCTACTGCAGCGAGAGGCGCGCATCATGGTAACGTATTTGCAGTGTTTATTCCCTATGGTTCCCTACTTTATAGTCTCACGCCCCCCAAAACCGTTGTCAAATCATTCAGGCGTCTATTTCAACCAGCGCAACTCTCACATCGGGTTGGGCTTTTCTACCTGTTTTCCTCAGGGCCCCGGCCCGTGAGCCAAGCCTCAAAGCCGGCAGGCAAGAAATCCCCGATTACATTCCCAAGCCGTCTTCCCCTCTGACGCAGCCCGTCAAGCTGAAAGCATCCCTGCATCCCTAAGCCCTTCACCCAGACTTCCTCCGCTTGCCTCTGCCAGGGCCTCCTGCATGGGCATCGAGTTCAACCCGAAGATGCGGCGTTGTGAGGTCTGGACCAAAGCTGTCCGGACTCCCGGTCGAATCTTATCGGCTGACTCATAAACGTATCCTAGGACTCCAGGACTATAGGACCCTCGGCCCGACAAGCCTGTCAGAGCATGACAAGGGGTTGTTCAAGACCGTACACTGGATGCTCTAGATGAGATCCGAGAAATCTGCCTGGTTACGCCAGTCATCAAGGAGCCCTAGTTCGTGATACGATTCCATGCCAACACAAGATGCTAGTCAGGCTGCAAACCAGCATCGAAAGCATTGCACATCCCTACAACTTTCCCCTATCACCTAGATGTTGCTGCAACTACATCGATGTAGAGGCGATGGACGATAGTAAATGCAAGGCCTTGTGTGCCAGGGTTCTGCATAAGCTCCAGGTAGTGGATTTTGGGATGTGTGTAACTGTCAATGTCGAGAAGCAGTGCCAAATACCAGCTGCCTTGACTATGGTCAGACCGTCTTGGAGGGAGAAAGCATCGCCCAGGTGCAGACCGGAGTGATCGCCAGCAACTTCCAATGCTACACAGCCTCGCTGGCCTTAGCCCTAGTTAGTTTGAGAGTCAGGGTCTGGACGTTTTTCCTTGGTTCTGGAGCAGGAAGCAATTCCTGCCATTTGACGTCCGAAAGATATGCCGTCCAATCGAAGCCCGGGCTAAAGACAGGTTCGCACTGGACATGAAGCCCGTGCATCGCGACCGAGTACTTATTTTTTCAAATCTAAAGTGAGAGATGACGAGTTCTCGGAAGCGAAGAAGGCGTTAGAGGGTGCAAGCATAGATTAATTGGCGCTGTCGAGCCTAGACCAGAATTTCCTGTTCCTTGCAGCAGCCCGCGCCCGTCGTGGGTCCGAGCAATGAGCGAAGATCTATCTGGGTCATCAGATGGGAGAAGACCTGGGAGAAATCGACAAGAATCTCCCCTGTTCTACGCTGCATCGAAAGGCAATCTCGGAACGGTCGGGTTTCTGCTGAACCTGGGGTTCGAGCCCCGATGATATAAGTGAAACCACCTTCTTTTATGCAACTAGGAATGGACGGAAGGATGCCAATCGCATGCTTAGCGAGAGCGGAGCATCTCCTGATATGGGTTCGACGGAAGTTCTTTGCCCACGCTCCATGCTATCCGACTCCCCGCCCGAGATTCTCCACACCACGCGCATGCGCAAAGCGCAAGACTTTCTTGAGGATTCATGCCCGAGACCTCTGCAAGTGCTTTGTTGAGCAAATGGTACTGGGGCCAAGAGGAGGAGGAGCTCTAATTGTCGAATGCGCATGTTTCTAAGGTTGTTGCTTTGCTTAACTTAGCAGAAACTGCGTCAGCTGTGTTTCATGTGTGACGTGCTCGAAGGTACACGAATTGAACCGCGGATGCTTCTGCGGTTTTCGTAGCGGTTATTTCGTGTGTGATGAACCATGAGAGGAGGCAGAGGACGAGGAGGAGCTTATCATTCCAAGGCAGACCGAGAATGTTCTGGCAGAATTGTGCCAAACGTCCAGGGCGATCCGCAAGGGTGTTCACGGGCGACCATGCCCATCTGCACACAGGACGTGCCGGGCCGGGCACGGAGACCGAAAGCTGCAAGATGCATCGATTTTCGTGGGTCCCCGTGGACGTAGGCAAGGACCGGGTGAGAGCCATTAAAAGTTTGGCCAGCGGCAAAGTCGCCTCTCAGTTCACCTTGGCTGCAGTATCCGGCAGCACCAACACCAGTGCAGGTTAGGTGTTTGCCCATTTTGACATGGACGAACTGCGCATTGGCCAAAGCAAAGTGGACCGATCCTATCAAGGGAAACTTAGTAGCTCAATGAGTACACTTTGCACGCTTTGGGAAAAGAGCATCCCTCATAGAACTGAGAGTTTACGAAGCAGCAGGGCACCCCAAGTTTTCGGTGCATGGGAACACAAAGCCTGTGGAAACGGAGCTCGGCAAACGTCACGGACCCAGGACGGCTGATCAACATTTAAAGCCGTTGACATTGAGCAATTATTCTCAGACTTGCGGCGACAGATCCCAAAGCCTCCGAACTCTAATCCTCCGCAGCTGCGCCCAGGAGGATCCCACGTTGGCAATCTTCGAGGAAGTGGACGGGGGCTCCAACCGCGTGTGTCGCGGAGAATCCCCAGGCTCGGGTGACGGGGGTTCGTTTCGGATGTCAAACGTTCTGGGGATGTTTCTGGCATCCGGTTTTGGGTTGGTTTGAGCATCACGGCTTTGTCCAGCCTCAGCCCAGCCTCGGGAAGGGACTTTCGTTGCACATCACTCGTCGCCGGCGTGCAACAGAGGGCATTTCTGCGAAGGTGACAACAAAGCGTCGTACTTCAAGGTGACTACGGCAGAATCCAAGGAGGCACCGGCTGTGAGGGATTTGTTCAGGAAAACTGTGCGCAGCGGAAAAAATAAAGCAAGAAGACAGCTGCTTCAGGCCAAGATCACAGGGAGATTTCGTGAGCTTACTCAGAGCAGCGCTTCGGGGGTACTGTATTCCAGTATGATGATCAAGTTACAGGGGAGCATAAGGAGGATAGCACTGCTGATGATTGCAATTTGGATTCGAGCCTATTTCTAGGACGTTCTCTGCGTAACCCCTAATACCCCTCTAGGCTTTCCTACCTCCGCCGTTCGATTGTCGAGAAACACTGCCCATTTGAATCCTTTGCTGACAGCTTCCGGCTTCCGAGCATGGCTGGCTCCGCGGAAATGGCTCGAAGTATGCTCGATTCGGCTGCTGAGATGCTAAAACGAACGAAAGCCGTGCCGATTCCTGCGGGATGTCAACGGCCTAGCGCGGGAATAAGGACTGCAACAGGCCAAGGTTCACTTCAACATGAGCTCGAAGCGCGTTCAACAGCCTGCAATACGGCACGGCGAAGCAGTCTCCAGAACGTGCGATCAACCGTGTCTGGTTGTTGCTGGCAGGACTGCCAACGGCAATGCTCCATGGCGACAGGCTATTGCACAGGCAGAGTTGTCAAGATCAGTGTCGTTTCAAAGAGGAAGGAGTTAAGAGTTGCTATGGCAACCTCACGAGCCCGTATTCAGCCTCATGTCAAGGCTTAGAGACCAGTCACACTTCTGCATGCTTGAGAGACGGAGCAGTAAGTAGACGAACTTACAGTCTAATGAGCCGATCTCACAAACTAAGCCAGAGCGGTTCAGAAGACTGCCGAGCCCAGCAGCTCAAGCCGACAAGCCGAAGAAAACAGCGCAGGCTTCGAGTACCACAAGTCCAGCCGCTGCGAGCTTTGGCTGAAGCCGGCCACTTCCTCAGATCACTTTGGGACGGCGTGACGAGAGCTTTATGGTCCATGCCTCCGGGGCCCTACCCAAAGCTATCGACCCTGATCCCTAAAGGTTCATGGGTTCAGGGACGGGCCCTCCTCATGGCTTCTTTCAGTGTCATGCATGCTTCTCCAGACCCGGCTCTTCCGGGTCCCGGAGAACGCGCAAAGCACAAGAATCGAGAGCATCAAAGCCGCAGTCAAAGTGATACTTACATTCGGGTTCCGGCTTTCGGAGGACATTCGGGGTCATAGCTAATGATGTTAATAAGAATGATAGTAAGAACTTAGTAAGAACTGTAAACTATAGCATCTTCACAGTTGGCGCGTGGCTCTCCTTCGATCTCTGGAAGCTTCGCCTCGCACTATCAATCGGTCTGTCCATACATCTGTCGATCTTTCGATCCTTCTACCTGTCTATCTGACTATCTATCTTGTCTGTCTACCTAGCTGTCTATCCGTCCGTCGGTCCATCTTTCCATCGATCCATCTATGCATATGTACTTGTCGTTCTATCTACCTACCTACTTACCTACCTACCTACCTACAGTACCTACCTAGGTATCTATCTATCTGTCTATCTATCTATCTATCTATCTAGCTCTCTATCTATCTATCCATCCATCCATCCATCCGTCCATCGATCTATCTATCTATCTGTCTATCTATCCATCACTACCTATCTATCTACCTACCTACCTACCTACATACCTATCTATCTATCTATCTATCTATTTATCTATCTATCTATCTATCTATCTATCTATCGAACTGTCTATTAGATTATCCGTTCATTTTTCGACTTAACAGTCGATCGAATCTGTCTGTCTGGCTAATTTGTCTGCCTGTCTAATCTGCCGGTGTCTCTATGTCTATCTGTCTATCAAAATGCAATGTGAAAGCCAGAAGGAGCCCCCGGATTGACAAGTCTGCACCACCATCCGAATTTTTGTTTCCCAAGAGCCAACGAGAATCGACAGGTTGGTGCCAGCGTCGCCGTACGCGGCTACCACTGCCGAGCTTTGGCTACAGCCTGCATCTCAGTGTACGGTGCACTGCTTGCTATGGAGTTTAGGAAGGCTAGGGTTTGCGGGACGTGACCCGTCAGTTCCAGTGAGTCACGCCCCCATACTGTCCTGTCCTAACCACCCGCACCAGAAGCCATAAATCATCTCATCCCAAAACCGACGGCCCGGTTTTGAATTCCCAAAGTGGCACAAACTCCAGAATCCGAAGGTGGTGATGGAAGACTGCAACACGAGCGACTTCCGCCAGCTGCATGGCTGACTATGTGTGGTCCTGCTTATTGAGCAAATCCCTTAAGCTTCAAATCTTACAGGACTGCTGATTCTCATACTAAGGTTGCTTCCTTGACTCGGGGATATGTGGATCCCTCTTTTTCTTAGCAAGAAGTGCCGCCAGGTTCTTAAAGCAGCTGAGTAGATGACGAAGCATCCAAAGGTAAAGGAACTTAAAGGGATATGGGGATATGAGTTTGCACGGACAGCTCTGAGGCCACACTTAGAAGAAGCCAGGAGTTCTGCTCATGGTTTCCAATTATGGCCCAGGTCCCGTTCAGATGGGTTTTTTTCGCCGTGTCTGAGGCTGTGGCATTTTGATACCTCGAACGGCATCATCTCGTCCAAAGAGGAGTGAATCTCCAGAGGGGTCTCGGGCGAGCAGGGAGCAACCCCGCATGCTGCTTGCAGAGCGTAAGCTTCGTAAGTGCCTAGAGGGTGGCAGTAGCTGAGAGGCCTTCGTTGCATTCGGACTCACCTCCGGAACCCATGAGATGTCGACTTGCGATGTCCGAGACTTGCACGCTCTTCGGGTCAGAAACGTGGAGTATCCTGCCGTAGCTTTTGCACGCCCGAAGCCTGAAACCTAGGATATCAAGCCCCACATATACACTCGAAGAGCACTTTAGTGGCTCTAAATCCTAGGACGGTCTGTAACAGGGAGGAAAAGAACCGGCAAAAAGAGCAACAAAGAGGACGGTGCATGCCTTGGTGCCGTGGGAACTGGAAAGACCGAAGGTGGCCGCCTGTGGGGGCACCTGGCAGGGACAGCGTTTACCTGAGTTTCAGGGCCGTTAGGGCCGCCTAGGGCTTAGAGAAGTTTAATTCTACTATACTTTATTAGTATACTACAAAATACTAGGAATATACTATACTATAATCTACTATAATCTACTATAATATACTATATACTATAATATACTGTAATATAGTATACTATCATATACTACGATATACTACACTATTTCCGGGCTTGGAGCTCCGGAGGAGTAGGGTTTAGTGCCTATCGCAGCTAAGCTCGTGGCTGCAGTGTCTTGTGCTCGGGGTGGCTCTTTCCCAAGAGCTGCAGTTCTGCCCAATGCTCTCAAGGGGCAGGTTTAGGGTTTGGGGTTTAGGGTTTAGGGTTTGGGGTTTAGGGGCATGGCCTCTGACTGCGACAATGTTATTCACGGCCCTGGAGTGAGTTCTTTGCAACTTCCAAGTCTTGGGACTCAGGACACTTCAGCAAAATTCCTGTCCCCTATGTTTCAGGGGCAACCATGGGGAGGACGGCACGTAGAATGCGGTTTTGGTAGAACCCCCCCCCGACCTTCATCGAACCTCCTCTTGCACTCTGGGTAGGCCGAGTGTTGGTCGAGTTTCTCTTGGGGGCCCAAGCCAGGACCGAACCATTTTTAGGATTGCCCCTTTGCGCTCCGTACCATCGCTGCGTAGACAGTGCGCCTTGTTTTGTTATCCGGAAAACACAGCCTCAGAAACTGTGATTCCACAATTCTGGCGGCAACATAGGACCCAACAGGTTTCATGTCCCCGCTGTCGCCTAAGAAATTGGGATCTCCTAGTAGTAGCTTGCAGCAACTCAGAACTACAAATTGGAATTTCCCAATAGCTTGCCCCAACTTGCAAAACACAGGACCCGGCATGCGGCAATTCTGAACTCGAAGAAATGGAATCATCCAATAGTTTGCCAAACTGCTCCCAACCTATCTATCTTGGATGCATGTTCAATTCTTGTATGCATGTTTAGCTTTTGTTGATCCCCACTGTTATACGGCCCGTTGCATGCCCCCCCCACCCACCCGGAAACACAAGTGGCCACATGCTAATCCCGGAGCTGTGGTGGGACCGGTGATTTTGTTTTGAACGCTTTGTGTTTTAGATCCGCTGCGTTTTTGTTATTGACTTGTTGTTTGATCTGGCAACCTTCCACCCTCCGTTCTAGCCGAAATACCTGCTTTGAGACGCCATGAGCCTATGATGTTAGGGGCCATGTTCCCCACACAGGGAGGGTCCTGGATGCCTGTAGGCCTGCAAAACCCTAAACGCCTAAACCTCTAAACCCCTAAACCCTAAACCCTAAACCCCTAAACCCCTAAACCCCAAACCTTAAACCCTACCTGCTTTGGCAGCCTAGGCGTTTGCTCACCTGCAACGCTGCGAGTAGCAGCCAGCCTTCCGGCCGCACCGTCCCATAGCAACGGAAGTAACCTTAACGGTTTAGGGTTTAGGGTACCGGAACCAGAAAACAGCAGTTAGTGATGGTTAATGGCATTGCATGAATGAACTTGTCTATGCTGTATAGCCTCACCTGAGCCTTCTAAATTGCTAGAACCATTGCCGAGGGTGAGGATATACAAGACGTTCCCTTTGTCACATGACGCCAGTGGAAGTGCAGACGGGTAGCGCATTGCTCCTTGTGGCCCTTGTCTGAGTCTTTAGCATAGTTCCCGCATAAAATTTGGTTACTGACGGCTGTTCGAGTGCACAAGTGCATGCTCGAAGGCACGATGTAGATTGCAGTATGTGTCGTGTGCCAGCCTTATTTTGCTGCAACAACTATCATTGCAGCTTGCAGCTCGCAAGCCCCTGCTGCCAGGGTTTGGATGTTTGGATGGCGGTGAATCCGCAGATAGAGGAAGTCCTGGCCCAGCGCAGGCCTGCGCTGACAACTAAGGAGGTGTGCAGTTTCCTCGGTTTCTAAATCGTTGTGTCGGACTGCAGAGGATCACTTCGGAGCGATTTCTAGGGGCCTATTTTGCAGCAGCCGGACCGCGCAGGCGCTTGAAGTAAAATCCCTTGAGAGCGTGAATGCAACGGCATGAAACTCCCTAGACCAAAAAACACACATTGATCTCTACAGGGGTTTTGACAACGAGGTCGGCTCGAAGGCCAGCCCAAAGCGGTGTGGCCCAGGGCGAGGTGCGGCATGGGTTCCTGATTTAGGTATGGAATCTGCATTCTTTTTGTTGGAAGGCATGTGGAGTTGATGGTTTCACGTGCGTGGAAGTGTCCATCTTACGCTGTGCTTCAAGGCTGCCAGGAGGCTTTGCGATCCGACGAAGACTTGTTCATGTTGGATCCGTCGGTCACGAGCTCCACAGCTTGTGTTGGTTTTCCACACTCCAAGACTCCACCCCCTACTCCACAAGGCCGTGACTGAAGTTTCAAGCTTGAAGAGGATGAAGAGGGCTCCAAGCACTTCCCACAGAACAGCCTCAGTAATTTCAGAATTGAGACGTCCTGTGTCATGGAGGCTGCGGAGGCTGGGACCTACCGACCCTCGCCCGTCAACATGCCCGAAGCGCAGCCACCGCCCCAGAGCAGCGTTTCCCTCGTGCTCCAGGTTTTCTGATTTGCTGAGTCAATTGAGTGGCTTCAGACAAGATGACAGGAGAGGCCTGGGATGGAAGGTGCGCTCGCCAGGCCGTTTCTTGAATGTAGAGAAACAGGAGGCTGAAAGCATCCTGAACAATATGCACTCCTACAAAGCTAGTATTGGGCATCCTCGAATGTAACAACCTCCGCTCCCACCAAGCAAAAAAACACTCCCGCCGTTCATGCTGATCAGGCTAAAACCGGCGCAGCCGCCACAGACCAGCCTCACGTCCTGATTCCTGATGGCTTCAGGAATCCGGACATAATAGACAAAGGGCTTTGATATGGGCTGCCCAGGTTGAACTCGGGCTTAGAGGCTTTACTTGGGGGGGACTTCGGATGTAGCTTTGAGGTGGTCTCTTGTGGTTTTCGGAGCTGCGGGCTGCGATGTTTGAATTTGGGCCCCGGATGATTGTGTCAATGGCGGCACGGGGTCATGAAATCCTGGCCGCTCTTCCACGCGGCAAGGTCGCGTCGGACCGACAGCCAACGTGCCGTCGATTTGTAGTCTTTGTAGTGTATCCCTAGGAGAGCTCTTACAGCCTCTACAGTCGCCCTGCACTCAGCGAAATGCGCTGTGCAGGCGTCTTTTCGTTGCTTTGCAGGCAGAGCCAGGGCCCCTTCTTTTTTGGGGCCGGGAAGCTGCCTAGCAGGGCAATGAACAGTCAGATACCAACCCTTGGGCTGAAGGGCAACGCTGGCAGTGATGTATACCGGCAGGGGCTAAGGTGTATAAAGTCATTCTAGTCGTATACATCATCTTTATACACATCTGCATGCAGGTGCACATCGTACGTAGTCTCATAAACGTGCATGGTTCTAGCATTCTAGCCTTTGCAGCATTGCCCTCTACGCCTGACTCCGGCCATTGAGCGAGGCCTCGTCTACCCAGCGGCTTTGCGCGTTGAAGTATTCCGGGAGATGCAGGTTCTGTTCCTCAACTTCGGACTTTCAGCCTCGTGCGTGATGACCTATGGCTCTTTCAGACGGAGGTTTCGGAATTGTGGACATCCGCAAAATTCTCCGGGCAACCTTAACTACTGTGCCGGCAAAGCTCGCGTACGGCATGGTTATAAAGTGCGTTATGCTGAAGATGAGCACAGATTTCCAGTACCGCTCTCTCAAGATCCGCATGTGAGCAGATAGCAAGTCTCCACAGATTGCAAGCAAGAACCTATTAAGACATGAGAATTCCGCGCAGTGCCAGGGAGAACAAGGCCTTCAGGCCTCTGTCGCTGCGGTCACTTTACGTGAGCGCGAAAGAAAAGAAAAGACTTGCCGGTGTCCAGAAGACAGAGAGTGCACACTTAGAGCTAGATGCCACTTTGAGTCACTTGTAGTTCTCATTCTTGCTTTGTTGATGGAATGCCTATCGATTTCGATCATGCACCTTTGAACACTGCTTGGCGTTCGAGGAAGAAGTTTCATTTATTCACGCGTGATGGTCATCTGGTTATCTTGTTTGCAAGCGGTGGGCATGAGCAGTGTAAGTGCCCCTCCACCATGGATGCAGTGACGACACCAGCGTACATGAAGCGGTGCAACATATGAGCAGGCTGAAAGCACTGGTGAAGCTCGGCAGCTGTAGCCCAATCACAAGAGAACTTGCTCTCCTGGTCAATGTTGTCCACGCGCATGACGAGTCTTTTTCTTGTGAGCCATGAGTCCGGCGACGACCTCTGAATGTGAGGTAGGGGTGTGGGAAACACAAAGGAAGGCGCTAGTGACTGTAGAGAGAGGCTTATATGCCACAGTTTGGA
>CAJNJA010010818.1:0-12853 GCA_905231915.1 Symbiodinium necroappetens | reverse complement strand
AAACCCCCAAAACCCTGAACCCTAGATTCCAAAAAACCTCTTAAGCTAGAGTGAACCCTGAACCCTAGATTCTAACAGCAGCCCTCTTCATAAGCTACAAGAAGCATCCCAAGGAGGACCGGCCTTCCTACTTCCAATCGGTCGTGGGCCTTCGGGCAAAAATTGGGGCCTTCAGGCTTAGAGGCTCCTGGGGCCGAGGGTCTACTTCGGGCTTTCGGACATTTCCTGTGCCTCGAGGGTTTATCAGGGTTTAGGGTTTACGGCTTAGGGTTTAAGGTTTAGAATCCTGGGCCCCCTTTTTGGGCTTTGGGCTCGGTAGGCCAGATGTCACCCTTTTTTCGCCAGTTTATCATACTTTATAACCTCTACTCATGACGAGTCCCGAAGCTGCAAGAGCCCTTGGACGTAACTGAGGTCTGCATGCAGAAGGCGCAGGCGTCTGAGGTCGCGGCATGGGCCCTCAAAAGTTCCTGAAGGTACAGCAGACTCGCGTCCAAGTCGTGGTACTGGCCTGGGTTGCTTCAACCCCTTTGTACTTGCAATGCGGTCATGAGTTATGACGACTAAAGACGTGAAGAGAAGAGCCGAGACGTTCTTGCCACTGTTGGTTAAACTTCACCAAAGGCTCAGCTTCGATCGTTCCGGCCAGCAAGACCGAAACACATCGGGAGAGAAGGACGCAGTGACAAGCTCGGGTTTTCGCGGGGCAGCTGCCGGCCGCAAAACCCCAAACCCGAACCCCGAAGGGGTTAGATTAGGTTTCGGAGTTTGGGTGCCAGGCATGCTCGGCCGGGTCAAGTTGGAGGTGGAAGGTCTCAAGACTTCTGACACTTCAATCGCGCCTTGTGTCGCATTCGAGTGCCCGAGCTCATCGACTGAGTCTCTCAAGCTGTCCCGAAGCCCTCTGTGTCGGCTTGATTAGGTAATTAGGGAACATCTGGGCACCCGGAACCCGAAAGCCTGAAGCAGCAGGAGTCATGACTGTTGCGGCGCAAAACCCCATTCAACCACGATGGTCCGAGTCGCGCGACGCGACTGAGGTGCCCGGGCCCGTTTTGAACCTTGCCCAGTCGTAGAAAACCTGCCCCTTGAAAGTTCTTGACATCTCCTTGGATCCACAGGATATGGTGTAACCGGATTTCGGGGCTCGGGAGCCTTAGTAATGGTAGGGTTATCGATACGATAATCGGTATTCTTGTATACTTGTAGCCATTGTTGCCCTACATATGTAACCGAGCTTGCAATGTCCCTTCCATCCTCAAGCAAACCCTGCAAAACTGGCCTAATTGCATCCTTAATCGTGGAACTGGTGGTTGGCTTCGCTTTCGTGAAACCGGAACTCCGGAGTCATTCACCGAAGCTCCAAGAGATACTAGACCCTAAACCACAAACCCTAAACCCTAAACCCTAAATCCCCTAAACCCCAAACCCTAGACCCTAAACCCTATAAACCGTAAATAGCCAATTCTGGGAACATCTGGATTGTGGGGATCTGCTTGAAGCTTCCTGGTTCCGAGGCTCGGTAAAACTTGGCGTCTGCCAGGTCCTAGGCAGCGACACCCTAGGATAATGTAGGGGCCTGAATGACTAGATTGACTAGATTTGGGTTTGGGGGCCCATAAATTATACAAAAATTATAGACCGAGCCCCCCAAAATCGTATTGGCAATCATTTAGGCCCCTATATTGCCCTGAAAGGCTTCCCGAACGAAACGCTCGGGTTTGACTAAGGTCCGTCGCAAAAATCTAGGTTTGCAGGCTCGGGAGCTGACCGAGCCACAGCTGCAATTGACGTGTAAATCCTGGACCTACCCATAGACCCCTAAGTAGCTCCTTTTTGGGATTTTACCTTATATAGGATTCTGAATATAAGCCATAAAAAGGAACTACTTAGGGGCCTATGGGTAGACCGTAAGTCCCTCTTGGAGCAGTAATCCTCGAAACCTTGAGGCCCGTCCCTACACCTCGAAACCGTTCGAGCCCGAAAGCTGCACCGTAAGAGTTTGCACTTCAGTAAATATAAATAAAGCAGGACACACGAACACACTGTCCAACAAATTCCGAAATTGTATCCCCACCCACAAACCTCAGGTCCCATCGACCCCTGAGTCCCCTCCAGTGCGTCCGCCGGACTTCCCACATCACATTGCTCTTCTCCGCCTCCATCCTGGAGTGAGTCTGTAAAGAGACGGCGAGGGTTCGACCTGTACCAAATCTACGGGCGATGGCCCCAACAGCCCTAGACACCAAACTGACAGCAGAACGCTGAACCCTACTTACAAGTCGTTTCAATTTCACATTTTGGGTGGAGTACAAGCACCCCTGGGCCTTCCATTGCCAGATCTCAAAACTCCAGCCGAGGCGACAGTGTAGACATGCAAAGCAGGAAGAACGGTTTGGAACCGATCATTACACGGAAATCTGGAGAGCAGCACGATGGCCTGGTGTTTGTGGCCATTATGATGCAACCTGATTGAAACGAAGAAACGGAAAATGAACTCACGTGAATCCTGCATAGCTCTACACACTCGTGCACTCCCTCTGCTACTAATCATGCCTCCAGAAAAGCGCAATCGCTTGGAGAAAGGCCAAACAGACAAACACCCTAACAGCTTAGAACTATCCCACTGACTAGGACACCGTAAACGCAACCACAAAGTTTAAAACCCACAAGTGTACAATATGTTTGATGGCACCCGAAGCGCGGAACTGTAACCGAAAACAAGCTGCACAGCAGTCACTCGCTGCCTGCCATCAAGGAAAATGAACTCCACAGCCTCCCCACAGAGCTTCGATGCCCGCTGGAGCTGCATCTGGCGCTGGCAAGTTCTAAAAAAACAGCACTTCCCCGCCATAAGGGCTCCATGTAGGGTTCCTTTAAAGGTTCCTCAAAGGGTTCCTTTAAGGCCTCCTTTAACTTTAAGATGTACTGTGCCCGTCAGGGTCCCATATCTCGCTCTAACCCCGAAACAGAGCCAACCGCAACATCCTCCAAACTTAGGATGCCTTCAGCATGCGAGGGTTAAAGGCAAGAAAGCCTGTTCACAGACCCGAAGCCCCAAACCACGGACCCTAAACGCTTCAGACAGAATTCTATGTCTTCAACCCATAAGACCCTAACACAGCGTGAAGCATAGAGACCCGAAACCAGAGCAAAAGTCGTTCAGAACCATGATGAGTCTCATATGCATTTATAACAATGTATGAAGGTATCCACCCTTGAGAGAATACCACAGAGGCACCCGGGTGACGTTGCTGTTGCTGCAGGTGCCATGGAGGCAGGCCACCTGGGATTGCGAGTTAGCTTTGCGGGTCACTAAGTCCCTAGAGCAGAGAAACGGATAGAACTATCCCTTGCCCCCAGCCCCCTGGGAGCCCTGAACAAAAAGCTAGGTCAAAGTACAAACGAACGGGTGGCATGCACCTCAAGGGCTTCAGGATTTTGGGGTATAGGGTTTCTGGCTCATGGGCTTGGGCTTGTGTGTTTTAGGGTTTTGGAGGTGTGGTCGTTGCTTATCCAGATCTTCTGTAAGCAGCCCGTAAACCCTAAATCCCTAAACCCCTAAACCCTACATCTTAAGCCCCTAAACCCTAAACCCCTAAACCCACAACCCTAAATAAACCCTATAGCTACAAAAAGGAATCCCGAGTCGCCCGTATCGGTCGGCCGCGGGGTCTCGGAGGTGGAGCCCAGGCCTCTCCGGCCTTCGAAGGGCTCGGTGGGTTTCAGGGGTTTAGTGGTAGTTTCAGGGTTTAGGGTTTAAGGGGTTCAGGGGTTTGGTGGTTTTAGGGTTTAGGGCTTAAGGGGTTCAGGGGTTTAGTGGCTTTAGGGTTTTATAGGGTTTAGGGGTTTATAGGGTTTAGGGTTTAAGGGGTTTTAGGGTTTAGGGGTTTAGTGGTTTAGGGGCTTCGGTTTTCAGAAAGGGCTCTGCTGAGCACTTGTTTGTTATGTAGTACCCCTCCCTATGTTCTAGGGGTTCAGGGTTTAGGCTTTGAGTTTAGGGGTGCAGGGTTTAGGCTTTCAAGCGTTGGTGGAAGGGTCTATGGTCCTGCATGCCTGGCGTCCGCGCGGCTCTGCGTCAGCTGAGGCCGGCTGCACCTGGTGGGTGAGTCGGCTTGCTACTACGACTGCTATTATGTACAACAATGCAGTATACCGTATAGTATTATAACAAGCTGCAAACTACTACCGCAAACGGGGCTTTAGTCGGTCTATGGCTTAGGCTCAAAGTGTCCCATGTTTAGGTTTAGGATTTATGACGGGGTTTAGGGTATGATGATGGCTGTCGACGTTACTGCTCTGAGAACCAAAGCTGGAAGCAACTGCGCTTCTTGTAGAGGGCATTGTAGGGACCCCCCTTCTAACCCAGTCCATGGACCCTGGCTGATGCAGTGAAGTAGGTTACGGTACAGATTAAAACATGCACTGCCTGCTTAAACCCAAACTGACCAAGCCTCAAAGAAGCTCCAGCTGAAAGTGATCTACTCTCATCCGGAATGTAGGCAGCAGCCCCCAAACGCCGCAGAAAGCCGCGGACGCGAACCGCACTCTGAACCCAGTACATAGCCCGGGCCTCGACGCAGGATCCCAACTATCAGATGCTTCACCGAATGTAATTATAATACAGTTGCAGTAAGTATTGTAATGCAGCTCACCCCAGACACACATGTACATATATATATATATACATACACAGAATATACTACAATTATGTTATATACATATAGAATCATATAGATGTATCTGTATATACATGCATGCATACATATATACATACATACACACACCCTACCCTTAGCCAGCTCGGCTACTACTACCAGCACATCTTCTTGGAAGAGGATCTGCGGCAAAAGTGAGCCAACAAAAGACAAGACACCTCCTACCGGTCCTACCGTTCGGCTCGAGACCCAAGACCTCCACCCGAAGCCGAGACCTAAAGGTTAAACCCATGACAACAGCACTCCTGAACCTCGCAACCCTACGCCTACGGCTGCAGGCTACCGGATCACAAAACCCTCAGAAATGCCCTTGGCCCTAAACCCTAAACCCAAACCAGTATGTAACCCGAAATGGACCTTGGCCCTAAACCTAAACCCGTATGTAACCCGAAATGGAATGCTTGCGCAGGTAGACGCCCTGACCACCCCAGCGCCTCGGGAGGCTCGTCGGCCGGATCCGCGAAGGGATCCCAGTCAGCCATGGCGAAAGGACTCTGTGGGCTAGGGTTTAGGGCCTTTATTTAGGGTTTTGGGCTTAGGGCTTGGGGTTTAGGGTTTAGGGGTTTTTGGCTCAGGATTCAAGTTTGCAGGCGATGGGGTCCTTTTAATGCTTGTTTCCAGGGCTCTGTCTTGGCGCAGCGGTGTCTTGACTTACAGCCTTGGGGTGTAGGTTGTCGGGATTCGTGGGCTTTGAGTTTCAGCCCATCAGCTTCTCGTTCCTTCTTGGAATAGTCTGCTGAGAGGCTCCTATGACTCTACGGCTCCATGTGCCCATGGTGTGTATACTTGGGCCCGAACGTATATAGGTAGGAGCCCCTTCAAGGCCATAAACAGTATATACTATTGTATATTATGTACCATGAGTGTACATGGATCGGTATAAAAGGCAGTCGGATGCCCAATCGAACTCCGAGAGGAGGCCCAGAGCCAAGGAGGCTGCAAAAATGTCGAGTTGTCTGGCTCGACTCTGGGCGTTTATAGGGTGGTAAATCTGGCGTTCGGGGGCTGCCGAACTGTAACTTTAGACCCTAAACTTTAGCCCTAAACCCTAAACCTTGAATCTGTAGGGCAGGGCTTGAGAAGAGCCTGCAGGGCCTAATGCCTGCAGTACTCTCATCTGCGTCAGCTACCGGAGGGGGAAACCCAACCCGAGTCGCGCTTCCTGAAGCTCTCTCCACGAACGGTAGGTTGTTCTCTAAAACTAAATCGTGGATGCCTTATTGTATGGAGGAAGCTTGCGATAAAGGAACGGCAGAAGGGGAACCGCAAGAGACCGAAACCTAGAGGACGGCAATTGTCAAGAACAACCCGCACATCGGGCTGCCGGCTGTCGGTAAAGGGGTCGATCACGAGCACCTGCGAGTTTCTTAGGGCGGTTTGGGCACAAGAGGAGGACTAAGACGGACCGAAGGGTGCAGCATTGGGACAGCGAAAACAACATACTGCAAGCTGAACGAGATTTCACCACAGTGGGTACGCCGGAAGATTGTTCCTGAGGAGCGTTTATGATACGAGTATGGCAGCCGATGCAAGTATGGAGGGCGCTAACTTGCAGATCGGAAGCAGGACGTCTGAATTGGCACCGGGAATGCAACAACAAAGGCTGCATAATCCACACCAGGGTTGCCCCCTCGTGGTGCCCGCAAGGGACTTCTATCATCGGTGGACGCTGCTTCAGGGAACCAGCCATCTGCAGTTTCTTGCTGGCCGACTTCAAGCAAGCACAGTCACACCTGCGAAACCATTTGGTGCATTCTTGAACTCTGAACGTAAAAACCTGAGCTTTGTAAACTTGAAAGCCTACCGAAAAACCTTGTGCTCTAGGAATTGTGAATGTATCGAACTCCTTGCAAGCATCCGCCTCCAGAGGTCGCGTGCTTGCTGCCCCCCAAAATCACGAGGATACGAAAGGATCAGGTTTCAGAGATAACCAAAGTGTGGGTAGTTCTCTGAATGAGGGGTCCCTTTTAGGGTCCTTTTCATAAGGGTGTCGTACTAGATTGGGGACCTAAAAGGGGCCCGAACTTAGAGAACTACCGGGTCTCGAAGCGAAGAGGTGAGGTCCGGCCTGTGACGCTCCCTGAGGAATGCCGAAGATCCGTCCATCCGGGGCATTCACCGCATGGGACCTCTGGGTTTAGGGCCTTTTAAGGTAGCCTAAAACCTGACACCGCTGGCCCGGTTTAGGGGTCAGAGGGCTCAGAGCTCAAGAGTCGAAAGGGGATCCAATCTATGAATCAGGGGTTTCGAGATTGACGGCTTCCGTCAACAAGTGCGACTCTCTGATTGCAGTCAGGGTGCCACTTTCTGGTGGTGGCGTCGAGCAGCCCAACCTCCAGCGTTCAGGGCTTAGAGGTTCTCCGGGTGCGGACGGTGCGGGATGACGGCCTACAAACCCAAAACAAAGAACCCAGGGCAGGGAAGGGCTTTTTGATCGTCTGCCTCGCTGAGCAGATCGGTCTGGCTACCCGGAGCATCGCTGGTCCTAGCCAAAATGGGCTTGCTAGCCTCGGCCCTCTTAAACGGAAAGGCCAAAGGGGGGTGATTAGAAGTGCACTTACATCCAGAAGGTGCATCACAAAACACTGTAAAGCATCTCTTCATGTCTACTGCACAGTGGCATGACCCGGCTTTGAGATGCACCAGCACGGCACTCCGCGGAGAATCCAGCGACAGCCAGCAACAGGCGTGGCTTATCTGAGATCTGGACCCCTGTCAGCTACAAAGCTAGGTAGGGTCTGAGCCGTCTGGCCTTTAAAAAAAAGGCTTACACCAAGGTCCGCATTGGGTCAGGCGTCTTCTGGTTGTTGTACTTGTACAGGGAGCTCAGAGTCTTCCAGCCCAGCTTCAGATCTCCCATGGGATCCTCAGTGCCGCTTCAGGGAACGGTCTAGACGAACATGTCTATATGCATCTTATGGACATGTATGTATGTATGTATATATATATATGTATACATATGTATATGTATATGTAACTACTAGTCTATCTATCCATCCATCCATCTACCGCTTTGTACGAACATTAAGTCGAACGCCCATAGACTAGAAGTTGATAATGAATGAATACTTCTACACATCTACACACGCTTACAAGGCAAGTTGTGAAGGCCTCCAAGCTGGGAACCTGTAAGTGCAGGAAGACCCTATCTTGTGCCAAGGAAAGGATTGCAACCAGGATGCGTTTCCCTGAACGGTCTTGTAGAGATAGGAGTCGAAGGTCACCTTCTGGACGTACTCCTCCTCGCAGAGCTCGACGAAACTCTCCCTGGCTGCGTCACTGGTGTAGAAGACCTTCTGCAGCAAGTCAAGCACCAGGTAAGTGGGTCCATACTTGGAATCCCACTCCCGGATGTGCTCCATGAGGTCCGCCTCATCGATCATGCGAACTCCATTCTTCGAGCTCTTGACGATCGTCTCCGCACACATGCGACCGCTCTTGGCAGCGAAGTAGATGCCTTCACCAGAGCACTTGGTCACGTACCCGGCGGCATCTCCGACGAGGATCGCCCTGTCCTTGACCCTCCAGGGCCTCGGGTGCTCGGGAATCGGGTGGGCCTCCACCCGGATGATCTCACCCCCATCGATGCGAACAGCCGCTCGGTCTCGAATGCCCTGCTGGTATCTCTGAATGCCCTTCTTGTCGATGACAGTGCCAGTGCCAACGGCAACATGATCGCACTTGGGGAAGACCCAGGCGTAGAAGTCGGGAGACACATCATCTCCGACGTACATCTCGGCCCTGTCCTGGTAGTATTCCATCTTGTTCTCCGGGATGCGCATGCGCTCCTGGAAAGCGATGGCATACTCGTAGTCGCCTGCCTCGATGTCCTTTGCGACGCGGCTGTTTGCCCCGTCAGCGCCAATGACAACATCGACTTCAAGCGTCTTCTTCTCGACCTTGCGAGCATTGCTTGCCTCATCAGCGAACTCGTTGAAGGTGAGGACGTACGGCTCGTTCTTGTGCTGAGGGATGGTCATGCCCATGAAGAGACCGTTGATCAGCGTGGCACCGTTCTTCTTGGCCCGCTGTCGGAGGAAGTCATCAAGAACCTCGCGGCGGACCATGCCGATGAACTCGTCATCCTTGAGTGTCTGACCGATCTGGACCTCCTTATTGGTCGGCGAGATCATGGTCATCTTTTTGACCTGACGATCCACAATGTCCTTGGGAAGGCCGAACTCGTCGATCATGCAGAGCGGGATGGCGCCACCGCAAGGCTTGCAGTTGTCGAGCTTTCGCTCGATAAGGTAAGTCTCGATTCCCTCCTGGGCCAAGGCATCCGCCGCACTGGCACCCGCGGGCCCTCCACCAATCACCGCCACTCGGAGCTTGCGACCCTCCGGGAGCGTCGCGCCTGCGCACACAATCACCTTGGCATTGGCCAAAGAGCGAGGCTTGGGCATCTGGGTAGTGCTGCTGCCCTTGGCCAGGGCTGCCCGGTGCTTTCGCCTCTGTCCTGCTGCGGCCACGGCCCCCAGCGCGGCGACGCCGGCCACGGTGGCGCAGGTGGAGGCCGAGGTGGCTGCCGGTGCCGGCGGAGCCTCCGATGCTCCCCTCAAGGAGTGGACCCTCTCCACCGGGCCAGCTGAGCTGGCGGATGGCAACGCGACGAAGGCGGACATGGCGATTAAAGCAAAGCCCTCAAAAAAATAGCAAAACTGCAGCTTACTCGAAGCCAGACCTTGCCGAGGCAGATGTGTGGAACCTATGACCAGAAACCAACATTCACAAACGCGAAATATCCAATACAGCAAACATGAAACTCTAGGCCTATGTTTCAATCCGACTAAAGCCGGATTACCCCTGCAGCCCCCATGCCTTAACTTTATAACCCAAGTACACCCTAAACTTAACAAGCGCCCATATATGAAACGCCTAAGCATGTTCAAAAGCTCACTGCACTTCTATGCTAAGCCGTACTCTACACACTTAACTGCAGCTTGCAAGTAAGTTCGGTGAACATTCTGAGTACCGTGACGAGGATACGCATCACTTCATTTCTTATACAGCTGATGACACTATTGGTAGCACTGCTGCTACTTCTACTGCTCCTTCTCCTACGATTACTACTATAATCATGCTGTATTGGCTAATTTGCCAACTACAGCGGCTTCTATGGCGCTGTGTACTAGTCACATGCTCTCATTATGCTGCGAGTCTTACTGGCTGTTGCAGGATTGTGTACTTAGCTTTATACATCTATCATCACCTATCAATCTAGCATCACTCGGCTGCTGATGCTCGTGCTCTGTGACTGCGACCTAGAATCTTAGAATGCCTTTTCAATGAGACCCTAAGCCTAAACCTACTAAACGCAAGTCTCAGCACCAAACCTAAACCTCATACACACACATCTCACTAGCAGGTAGCATGGTATCCGCATCCTGACTCGCTACACGCTAAACAGTTCAAATCCCGTTCTCTTATATAATATAATATATAATATAATACAATATCATATCATATCATATAATATATAATATAATAGTCGTACCCTCTTTGCCCAAGACCGGGCTCCGGGCCCCGAGTGACTGGTTCAGGGCGGGTGGGTCGACGCTGGGGTCGATCCGGAGCACTGCCTAAAATCTGCTTTTTCGGGCTTAGGGCTATAGGGTTCAGCGTCTGTAGGGTACGGCTTACTTACATCTTTACAGGATTACGGCTCGTCCGTTGGAGTGTGGGGGGGGGGGGTGCAGCTGAACCCGATATTCCTAAACGCCTAATCCTTGAGTTGGCGGTTCACAATGAGGCGCTTGAATGTGGAATATCCCCATGGAAGCATGTGTGTAGTGTACCCTTCTTTCCTATAAGGACGTCCGATGTCTGCATGAGTTTGGATTTGTAACAGTTGACATAGAACTCGTAGTGGCTCTACTGGTACTTCCAGAAAGGCTTGTTGGCAACGAAAAAAACAAGTACTGATGGTTCTCGCTCCTTGCTCGTCGGCTCACATGGAAGATGCGAGCCACGGAGCCATGACAACCAGCAGGACCGGGAAGAACAGCTAGTAGTTTGAGTTGCAACCGTTATCTCAGTAGCTGCCGTCGTGAATTGTGGCGAAGGTAGTGAGACTTTGGGCGTTTCGGATCTCTGGTGCATGGTCGCACTTAAGGAGTCAACCCCTCCCAGGTTTCGAGCTCCTGGCTTACGCGATGGGAACTCTGAGCCAACAATGACCCAAACTGACCCGAACTACCCGAAAACTCAAGGAGTAACAAAGCCCGATACAGTATCAAGGCCTAAGCCCTAACCCTTGTTCAACGTGAGACTCTTTATTATTGCGCCATCTTAAATACTGATACCCTGAACCACATCCCCACTCCCTTTACGCCCGAGCCCTGCGAAACCGAAACCGTCTAGTTCTACACCCCTTCAAACATAACATACTATGATATACCATGCTATACTACAGTATATGATGTACTGTAAGCTGACATCATATTTTGCCCCAGCTACCATACTAAACCCGTGGGTTGAATGCTTTCAGGCCCCAAGCCAAGGCTGAGCCGGGCATGCAGTAGATCCGCCCATCCATGCCCACCAGCCCATGCATCCTCAGGTTGTTGAGGGGGGTCGTAATAAGGGCTTTGGGATGTTTTTGTTGAGAGGGGTTGAAGGGCTTTGGGGATTGAGGGGTCTGAGTTTCAGAGTTTCGGGATGGAAGGGGCTTAGCTAAGGCTCGAGGGCTTTGGATTAAAAACTCATAGGGTGTTCGGGCTGAAAAGGCGTAAAACAACCAGCGGTTTTGGGTGTTAACGCGCTGCTTGGTTCAAGGGCTTACTTAGCTGGGTTTAAGGGTTTGGGGTTTCAAGCAATCGAGCCCGGACCTCTCCACTGCGCTAGCATGACGATGGTGGAGTCTCTCATCAGGGCATGCGAACCTCTGCAAGCAAAGGCTACCCGGGTCGCTGTGATAACCCGTGCTCCTCAAACACTGAACGCGGTGGGTAGGCGCTCTAAATCACAGTCAGCTGCAAGGTAGATAGCGTGATGGAGAACTGTTGCAAGAGAAGAACCGGCAAAGGGACCCAAGATTTCACCGCCCATCACGTGTTCAAAGGTTGGATCACTCCAACCTGCATGCCAATCCCCAAAAGCCTTAATTAAAATTCATACCCAATTCTTAGGAAAACCCGAGGCACTAAAACCCTAGACCCAAGGGTCTAAACCGTTCCAACACCTCAACAAGCTTGGGGCCCAACCACTTGAGACCTCGGGCACCACACGAGAGGATGCGGTGCTTCTTTTTGTGAGTACTGCAAGGGGCTGCTATGGAAACCAACTTGGGTCTCAGGGTTTCGGGTCCGAAAGTTTGGGTGAAGTTTGGTTTCAGATGTCAATTCCATTAAAATTCGATAGTGTGACTCAACGCTTCGTCTCGGGATTTTTGAACACATGTCCCAGAACCTGCAACCCCACAGGCGCTGTTCGAGCATCTTGGTCTAATACCGCCTTCTTCATACTTCAGCATGCGAGTTAGGCATGGGACAGAGGCATTGTAAAACCTTTTCAGGCTTGAAGCTACGAAGCAGTGCCGGGCACTGGGTAAATAGTTAGCGCCCCGCCCCCACCAAGGCCACTCCACCCAAGGCCTGGCTCATGGAGGTGTTGCTCGCCCCAAGCTATGGTGTGCGGAGTGCTTACTTACACCAACCTCCACGATCCCAGCCAAACTGAGAGGTTAGCTGGAGGCGGTGTAAGCTGTGTAAGCCAGGACATCCCAAACAGCGAGCCCAAGACTTGCAAGCACTCTCTTCGAGTTCCCCCGGAGCTGTATTTCTATTTTGAGGCCGTCCTGCTTCTGCAGTGAAGGACCAAGGCTCAGTATTCGTAGGGCCTAGGATGCAAAGGATGCAAGCACCCACGAGCTCATGTCTTGCGTCCATGGCCGTCCATCCCGACCCCCGCCAGCCCCTTCCCTTCACTCTACCATAGATGCCTGAATCATCAGACTGGGGGTTGCGTGGGTCTTCATACTTGAATGAATATATATATATATATATATATGGTACCCCCCCCCATTGACCTACCCTTTTGCCTCTTTTGAGACGCAAGGGGGGGTCGGGGCGGGGGGTAGCGTAATGGAGCGGCGTCCCGAAAATGCTCAAGATTGAGGCCTCTCAGTGTTTTGG
>CAJNJA010010815.1:0-13997 GCA_905231915.1 Symbiodinium necroappetens | reverse complement strand
AGTAGATGAAGCGCCTGGCAACGCAGGAAGCTCCTCAGCACACCCTGAATCTGATTTCTGCCGAGCCGCCTGGTGCTGCACAGCATGGGCCTCCACCCAGAAATCTGATACCTTATCTCTTCGTCTCTCTTCATCAGCAACATAAAGCTTCTTGGCGGGATGCGTACCAAAAAACCACAAACCAGCAAAGAAGGCCGAAACCTACGGTCATCTTGGTTTGACATGGGCGGCAAAGTGATCCTGGCTGGACATGCTCTGTGATAGGATCTCTACTCCCGTCGACCTCAACATGCCACAACCGTCGACGAACGACACAGTCATGTAAAGGACGAAAGACTCAAAACTCAACACCATGTTTGGGAAAATGGAAATAACGAAATCCTTCCGCAGGACCCTTCCGCATGCTTCCGCGCGCGAGGGTTTTGCTTCCGCGCGCCTCAACTTTCATGTCGCTTCCCGGGATCCCTTCCGCAATGGTTGTTTCGCAGAGTTTGCAAGGCTTGCTTCCGCAAGTGCGGGCTGGAGTCTTGAGGAGGCTGCTTGTTTAGGCAAACCTATCGTGTAGCTTCAACTTTGCTTCAGCCACCAACAAAGGATGCAAGCTTACATGAAGCACGCGAAGACAGAAGCAAATCTGAAGAGGCTTATAGGTGGCTTTCGGCTTCTTCGGCTTTTTAATCCTTGTGGGGTAGGGAATTTCAGCAGGTTTCCAATCCATACTCGGGTTTAAGGCATTAAGGTAGGGAATTTCAGTGGCTGTCGGTTTTCAATCCAAAATCCGTTTAAGCTCTTGGGGGGTATTGAATTTCGTCGGGCTTCCAATCCGTAGTTGGGTTTAAGGCGTGCAGAAGTGCCGGTTTCGCCGGAACGAAACCATCGCGATGACTGCAACTTTGGTATGACTGGGCTTGGGATCAACTTCCAGGGGTCTACCTTCCGCGGAGCTTCCGCGCACGTCCTGTATCATCCTGTAATTTTAGAGGCGGTGGCAATCATCATGACCATGATAATGTTGAAGTGCTATTCCTTTTCGCCACATGACTTTACTCGTGAACACGCAAATGGACATCACAAGAACCTGATAACAAGAAGCCTGGTGGTGGTGTTGACAAGGAACATGCTTCGGACAAGGATGGGTGACTCTAAATCTTGCTGGCATCTCTCAGAATATAAGGCAATATCTTCGCCCAGTATGCATCGAAGAGCACAGATACAGCCATTAAGATGCAGGTGTATGGTCATACACAAGTTCTTGCTGGCGATGTGGGGACTTCGGCTTGGGGGCTTGTGGATCTAGGCTTTTGAGATGACTTTGGGTTTAGGGTTTGCAGTTTGTTGAGTTAATTATGTACATTCAAGGCCAAACGCAGGATATCTGCGGCATGACATGTCTTAAGACGGAGCTTCCGCGGAACCTTCCGCGGAGCGATTGCTTCCGCAAAGCTTCCGCATGCTTCCGCGCACACAGTCCCGTGCAATTTTTTTCGGCGACAACGATTGATATTTCCGCGTTTACTTGGAATCAAAGAAGCGTACAAAACAACCGCGGCTCACCTGAGCCCCTAGATTCAACGCATCCCCAGACCTCAACCTTATCCAGCCGCACAACTCTCCGATGAGCAGCACAGGTGTCCGCGCGACACGCGCAGCGAGTGAGTTGGTGTAGCCGTCCGTCACCTGAAAGTGCCGGGCTCTGGGTGTCAACACAGCTTCTACAGGGCGTCAGTGTGCCTATCGCATGAAGAGCCTGCACCACACGTTCTTCAGCAATCAGTCCTCTGAGCATCTCTGAGCTGCCCGAGAAAGGTTCAGGACGCTCAAAGTGAGCGAAGCCTGCAACCCTGAAGCATAGCCTGTGATGCTGCGAATGTCATGTCATGTGAAGCTCTCTAATTTGCTAACCTCGTAGTGGGGTTGAAACCAATATCTCCCGAAACACCAGCCTCTGTGTCAAAAGAAATCCAGAAATGCCAAAGCCCTAGAACCTTGAACCACACGGCCACAAACCCCAGTCGTCAAGAAGACCTCAAACACCAACCGATTTCTGAAGACGCTGGCTCTGTCGCCTCGTGGGGAAACAGCGTCGCCTGTACTCCAATGAACGTGCCCATCTTCGCCAAGGTTGCGGCCAAGTTGATCGCAAGATCCTTTCCGGGGCACTCTATAGGGCAATATGTCCGTAATATCCGAACCATCACAAGGCTACCGTGGGAACCATGGCTAAATTCTCCCGGGTTCAAGATAGCTGTTATTGAAGGTGTTGGAATCCAGGATGACTGCTGGGTATGCACATGTTCTTCTCAACTAAGGGCCCAACGGCTTCGGGCATTTAGGGTTCAGAGCTTAGCTTTCGGAATACGGTATCGAGCCGTCCTCTGACTTCAAGAACATGAGGTTCGCGGAGACATCCTTCAGATTCTTGATCTGGTCGAACCACTGCCCGGTGATCTTGTTGGCCCGGGGTGCCCAGGCCTCTTTCTTGCCGTCCGCCAACACTAACTCGTCGAACAGCTCCGGGCTGCGGACGTGAATCTTCCTGAAGTGGCGGAATCCGGAAGCCAGAAGCCTTGAGCCCGCAGCCTTGACGCCGCCCTAGCCCGGAACGGTGGGACTGGCCTTCTGAACCCTAACCCCCACGTAGAGCCCGAAGCTAATAACCATTAGTACCCCGGCAAGGGTGGGTCCAAGGTTCTCCGTCCTGCCCTCTTGCCCTTTCGGCTCTCCCGGGAGTGCCCTTGGTGGCAAGGCAAACTGTTGAGACTTTGGTTGTAGGGTCGAGGGAGTCCGATTAGAACCCAGACTCGCAAAAGAAAGTACCAAACAACGAAATATTCCACAGGCCAGCGTCCAGATGTTGTACGCTGCCCATAAGAAGTCTGCTGGCTAGCGCACCATCAAGAGCAGCTTGACTTTGCCCGGCCAGCGTGATGCAAGCATCTGTCAGGGATGTCGTTTTGGGTTTCGGCTGGTTTCGGGTCCAGGTAACGAAAGCTTGCACCTACTGAAGCTTCTGTTCCGGAACAAGCCACTCCCTTGTCAAAGAAGGAGGGGTCTGTGACGACCAGTGTCGCCGGCATGGACGTGTTGTACGAGCCCTTGATCTTCTTCACCAGGCGACCGCACTCTTTGAAGGTCGGCACTTTGAGTTCAAACTCGTCGCAGACCCGGATCAGGGGACGACCCGTAGGCACTTGGAGGGCTTTCGCCAGGGCGAAGACTGACTCCTCAAACTCCGTCTGCAGATTGGGCAGCGCACCTATCTGAATTGAAAAGGTGACAATGTTGGGATGCGACTCCAGAAGGCTGTAGATCCGTTTTGTGCCACAGGTCCGAAATCCTCCGACAACCACCAGATTCGATGGCGCAGGCTCCTGGGACAGTCGCGAGCTAGAGGTCTCGTTACACTTTTTGTTGGGGAGATGCCTTGTTTCCACTTGCAAAAGAGTGTTTGGGGCATGCAGGCATGTTGCATGGCATTTATGGGGATCCGGCATGGTTAGTTGAAATCAGGTGTGCGCCTGCAATGATGCCAAGGACGGCCTGGGAATAGGCGTCGTGTATGATCCAGGCACGGGGTCCACGCATTCGTCATGCTCTCCCAGGCAGGCGCTGTAGTGAACCCCGAAGGAATCCAACTCTTGGCAAACATCCCGCGACTTTGAGTAAATGAAGTGCCTGGCAGCATGAGACAGCAAGGGCCGCCCCCACACGCACAGAATAACTACAAAGCTTGTTTCCGATTCCCGGGAGCCACCTGGTGCTGCACAGCATGGGCCTCCACCCGGAAATTTCATATCTGGTCTGCCTGGTTGCTCAACAGAAGACTGTTTTCGGGGTGCTTGAGACAAAAAAATGCTACAACCAGAAAACCATAAAATCGAAGAACCCAGTCAAGGACTTTCATATACGGACATAACTAACTAAACCAGGATTTCCCGTACATTATCATAAAGGTGTACAAGGACTACAGGACCGGATGGTATTATATAATACCAGGTTATCCAAACCCCTCCAATCGGTCTCCCTCATATGATTGTTCAGACTGCAGGGCTGCCACACCCCACACACACGCACAAAACAAACACACACACGCGCGCGCGCACTCTTTCCGACAAACATTCAATAACCCGAATCCCCGAAGTCTTAAAACATACCATCAAAGCCTCCCCCAAACCAAAAAAATGAAGCGTAAAACCCTATATTTAGTAAAATCCGAGAAGAAAGTCCGAAAAGAATATACCCAAAAGCCCTAAAGCCCTAAGTTATGATCCCGAAACTTGAAACCAAAACCAGAACCCCCAAGAGACGAGGTGCAGACCGATACTACGGCTTTGGGCCACCTCCGAAACAAGGGGCGTCGGGTTTAGGGCCTAGGGTTGGAGGATCAGGGGACATAGAACATTTTGGTAAGTTTAGGGTTTCAAGGTTCAGGGTTTAGGGTTTTAGGTTTAAGGTTTGAGTAGGCAGAGTATGAGTATGATAAACCGCGATTAAGGTCCTCATGAAACCCTTCAAAGCTTTATCGGTATGTGGGTCTTCTCCAAAGCCCTTAGTCGAGGATCATGATGTAAGTCGTATTCAGGATCCCTCTTCATTCTTGAAGTCCATTGGGCATTTTATTGATTTTCGGGGTTCGGGTTTATCGGACTTTCAGGTGTTACGGGTTGTTAAGACAAGGCTCGCTTCAAGGGCTCCTTAAAGCTCTAGAGTCTAGAGGTAGACGTTTTGTAAACCGAGGTCGTTGCCTGAAGGTTGAGTGATTTTTTGGGTTTTGTGGCTCTGCGAAACAGGGTTTGAACATCTACTTGGAGGTCTATAAGACGTAGTTGACGCGCTGGGTTTCCAAGTAAGATAACCACATTAAATATGATGACCTCCTTACCAAACAGGTAACGCTTTCGGATGGGCCTCCGGATGTAGGTACGTTGGTCTCTACATCCGAAATCCGGGAACCCTAGACCGCCTCGCTTCACCCCCGACCACTGAACCCTTACTGCACCGAATTGCCTCGAAACGTGCATATAGCTTACCCTGACTCCAGGGGCAGACTTTCGGGTAGTATAGTGGATAGGGTATGGCAAGTCTCATCCGCTGAGCACATCACATGTCGGCTGACTTTTTGGTAGCCGGCGTTTCTGGGTCCATGCTCTGCAGCATCCTTACAGCGTTGGCAAGCAATCGCGAGACCCTAACCCACAAAAACCTTCGAAATTTCCCGCTTAACACTGCGACACGTGGTGCGGCATCCGGAGCCTTGCTGCGGGCATCTGCAGGCTAAACTTGTACTCCTAAAGCGTAGGGCCCGAAACCCCCAAGCCGAAACATGCCGAAACAACCAAAAAAAGGCACCCTAAACATGATGTGCCTTGTAGGAAAACAGCGACGCGTTCACTCCAAAGAATGAACCCATCCTCGCGAAGCTCGCGCTCAAATTCTCCGTGAAATCCTTCGAGACATAGGGCTCAGGGTTAGAGCTTGTGTTGAGGGTTTAGGGCCTGAGGGTTTAGGGTTTAGGGTTTAGGGCCTGAGGGTTGAGGATGTGCTGTACGATTGCAAGTGTTCGGGGCAATTAGAGTTTGGTTACTATGTGGGACCGGGGTGTTGAGCGACTTACCTAAATTTACATTAGCTGTGTTCGAGCGACACAACCAGTTCTTCAAGGACTTCAGGGAGTTTATAGTACATAGGGTTACCGAGTTCGCAAACCAAAGCCCCAAACCATGAACCTTTCCCAAAGAGATGCCCTATTATTGTAACATATCATAGTGTATTTTTCTATGTTATAGTATGTTATAGTACATTGTAGTACATGATAATGTGAAGCACGACCTTTGTTTCTACGATCCCAGGGGCCTCGTAGGGGGCTCAAACAGGTGTTGCAGGGTTTAGAGGCGCATTGCTGGTTCTTGAGATACTTATACGAGGTCTTCCAGCTTCCTGAACCCTATTTCGGTCGTCTCGGAATAGGGCTAAGCTTTGCAACATTGAGGTGCGCTGACTAAAACAACGGTATAATAGCACACAGAGGAATGAAGCGAAACTCTCACGTCCCGTGCGGATGCAACGTCTTGTTGCACAAGAACACCAACCAAACGGGTCGCTTTCAAGACTCTCCTGTTTTGTGGTAGATAAACCTTGTCTAGAGACATGTGTCCAACATTCGACATGAATCCAAAAACTCATCGCCTCACAAAGCACAGCAAGGCGCGGATAGTCGTGTGAACAACACATGACTGGTCCTCAGACTTCAAGAAGAGGAGGTTCGCGGAGACATCCTTCACATTCTTGATCTGGTCGAACCACTGCCCGGTGATCTTGTTGGCCCGGGGTGCCCAGGCCTCTTTCTTGCCGTCCGCCAACACTAACTCGTCGAAAAGCTCCGGGCTGCGGACGTGAGTTTTCCTCAGATCTCTCCGACATTCTCCGGCAATTTCAAGCTACACAAGGCTTCCAACGGCACCTTTGGCTCCAAAAGGACTTTTGTCAATTCTGTTCTGAGGCTAAGTCCGGACCCCAAATATGCCCGAGCCCCGAGTCCTCAACTTGCAAACCCGCCACAATCTCCGATTCGGAGTTTGCAAGGGGGTGTTTAGGGTTTAGGGTTTAGGGTTTACGTTTTAGGGTTTCCAGGCCACACTATAAGGGCCATTCTTTGGGTCGTCATCGGTAGAATAAGGACTTTGTAAATGATCATAGCACAACTGCACAGGGACCAGCAGCAAGCAATGCCACCCGCCCCCCCCCGTTCCAATAGAAACTCATTAGAAACTCCTTCGGTTTCCAAGGTTCATCACCGTCCTGGTACCCTGGTTGTTGGCTTTCGGCTCCCCTGGCAGCGCCCTGGGTTGCAAAGCGAAGTCTCCAAGTTAGAGGGAAGCTTCTCACGCAAGGGCCTTAACAAGTAGGAGAGTGTTTTTTGGGACGTTATGCGAGATAGATTTCCTGCAAGCCAAATCTGTTGAAGTATCGGGTTTGGCATGTGGGTTTGGGGCTTCGGGCTCAAACCAACCCCCATCATTCCCACAGACACACACACACGCACAAAATCCTCGGGAGAACGGTGTCCAGAAGCTGCAAGCTGCCACTAAGAACAACTCCCACTCGCACCCGGGATCCTAAACAAGTGAAGTACCGGAACCTTAAACAAGAGGCTCTAAACCCAACAAGCCATTAAAAAAAGCATGAACCCTATAAACCCTACACCATGAAGCAAGGGTCCAGAAGTTGTAAGCTGTCCATAGGAAGTCCGCGGGATCTCGCACCGACAAGAGCAGCTTGACTTTGCCCGGCCAGCGGGATGCAAGCATCTGTTAGGATTGAGGGTCTAGGGTTTAGGGGTTAGGAGATGTGGCTTTGGGGCTGTAGGGTTTGGGTTGTTGGATGGTGTTTGGCTTATGGCGCCTTGGAAGCGTATATTTCTGTTTTTGAGAATCGACCCACCTGCTTCTCAAAGAAGGACTCGTCCGAGACGACCAGTGTCGCAGGCACGGACATGTTGTACCAGCCCCTGATCGTGTTCACGAGACGATTGCACTCTCGGAAGGTCGGTGCTTGAGATTTGAACTCCGCGTGGCAAACTTCTTGCAAGGGACGGCCAGTGGGGACTTGCAGCGCTCTTGCCAGGGCGAAGACTGACTCCTCAAACTCCGTCTGCAGATTGGGCAGCGCACCTATCTGAATTGAAAAGGTGACGATGTTGGGATGAGATTCTAGAATGCCATAGATGTAGGATATGCCACATGTCGGAAACCCTCCGACAACCACCAAATTCGACGGCGCTTCTGAACTGCACGCACACGGCGTCAGCAGCGCCACCACAAGGGCTGCTTGCCACCACGACATTGCCGTATCGCTGTCTCTTGTGCACACACACACACACACACAGACGTTAGCGCAGGTCATGCAGGTCTGAAACCTAGTGTTTTCTTGTGGGCATCTTGTTACAGCAGCTACTGAAGAAGTGCATATTCCATCTCACATTCATGATCTTACAAATCATGCACATGTTGTCAAGCGGAGACCTGTAATGCTTTGAGCCAATGCTTGTGCAAATCGACAAACAGTCCACACCGATCTTGTGGGTGCCCTTCGTCGCGCAAGGCATAAGCCGCTGGAGCCCACAAAGACCGGCTGGAATCGGGAACGTAGCCGTAACCGCTTTGCAAGACCTCCGCCGGAAACTCGAGAAGAACATGCCTTCCTGGTTGCATCCTGGCTTTTCCTCGGCCCGGCTTGAGAAACCAAGACTCACAAGCTCTTGTAACCTTCGTTGCAACTCCTGAAGACTCAGGCTTTGACCGGTGTAGGCTTTGACCGGTCTAGGACTTAGGCTATCACCATAGGCGTTTGTGCCAGATCCATACAGATGGATATTTTTTCTGACTCTCGACCTCCAAGTAGGTCAACCCAAGGCCGACAAGGTCCCGGATGACGGGGTGTCAAGGCTCAGGATGCTTTTTTTCATCGGAAAGGGGCACAAAGACCCGATCCAGCGGAAAGCGGCTGAACTTGGAGGCCCCGCAGCAGCGCCACCACTCATAAAGACCTCTACGCAGGAAAAAGGCGCTCCGAGCACCCAAACAACTTCGTCTCACCATCAACACGCGATCGAGATGAGTCTCCGAGCTTTCTGCAGCCTGACCCAAGGTCTGAGGCAGAGTCCGCAGAGTGCACAACAAAGATGCCAACTCTCGTCTTCCATCTTGCCACGCTGGGGTTCTATGCTGTCGATGCTTCATGTACTGCTCCAAGTCCCGAGACTACGTCAGAGCTCACCAACTTGGGCCGTCACAACCCTCCACATCCCTAATCACGACGCTCAACGGCAAACCCATGCACCCCGACAGTTTCTGGCTCAAATTGAGGGGTCTTCCGCTTCTCAGGCGCTTGTATATTTCCAGGAAGGTGACCCTAAACCCTAAACCCTAAACCCTAAACCCTACTACGGGTGACTGCGGGTGACTGCCCATTTGAAGCAAGTGGCAGACCTGGCCCCATGTGCCCCTAAAAGCGGCCTCAAGATAATGACTCACCGAGAAAGCCGTATCCAGAAAACGCTGGGTTTAGGGTTTAGGGTTTAGCTGCACTAACTTCAGAAAGCATGAAACCAAGAAACGACGAGGGCTGCAAAGAGTCCAACCCTCCCTTTCGGCTGGATCGAACAAGTCGCCACTGCTTCTGAGGGCGGCTCAAGACTATATACAAGCACGCGACATTCCCGGCACCTCATCTTTGAACTTGCTACTCTAGAGCAACACCCAAAGTTCCAGAAGCTGCTGAAAGCTCCCGGCTTCCCACGCAGTCTTCACATGACACTCTTCGTGCAGTAACAGAGCGGCTGCTTCAGCCTAGATCTCTGGCTGAATCTCACTGCCGTGTTGACAGGTGAAAGGCCCTGTGATTTGCTCCAAGGGGAAGGTTCTCAGCCACTCTGCCGGCGAACCTTTCCGCTCTTCTTGCAGGCTAGTGTTGTACTCGTACAGGGTAACGCCCGTCCAGACCTGAGATGCACAACATGTTGCCGTCTGCAGCTGTGGCCCCATGACCAGGTCCTGGCCTCCTGCATCCGAGGGGCATCGCAGTTCACGATGGCATGCAAGATGCTGTACCATTTCGCGTCACGCCGCCGGTACATCACCTGCTTGCAATCGCAGAGAGGACACGGGAGCCGGCACTCGGCACACTAATACGAAGAAGAACGGTCCCAATCGCTCCAATGCGAATGCCCACTTCCGCCACCAAGGCAAATGATGCTATGCCAGCCTGCAGGTCCTTGCTGAGCAGCGCGCTTGCCAACGAGAAGCTTGAGAAGGACAGCACCAAATTCCTAGAGTTTCATAACTGTCTGTCCCCAAACTTTGTTTATTGGCTCATTCGTTCGGCTTATTCCTACGCGGCTTCTACTGCAAAAGCTTATTGAGAAAAAATTATAAATATACATACACATATACATATATATATTTATTTATTTATTTATTTATATATTCGGAGCTTTGGGCCACAGTAGGAAAAGAAGACCTCATCTTAAGTCTTAAAAGGATTTGTAGTCTCCCCCGCGCAAACGGAGAATGTATTCCCATACTGTAGCATGCTGTCGCCAAGACTTGACATGCTGTTCCGGACATCGCAAGAGCCCAAAAGCAACTACTAAATAAATCTACAAGTACCCTAAATGGGGTTGTCGAACTTATAACTCTGCCTCAACCCTAACTTTCGAGTCCCGTCATCCTCAAAGTCTGTTGATGAATCCGCCGACGTATTTCGAACTGGGCATATGAAGATATGTATATATATATATATGTGTGTGTGTATGTGTGAATGTATGTATGAATGTATGTATGCATGTATGTACGTACAAAGGTAGGTATGTATGTATGTATGCATGCATGTATGTATGTATGTATGTGTAAGCATGTACGGGTGCATGTTTGTTTGTATGTTTTCTGCTTATGCATGTATGTATGTATGTATGCATGCATGTATGCACTTCAAAAACGTCTGTACATACGTACACATGCATGTCTATATGTATGTATGCACGTGTGTATGTATGCATGCATGCACATATGTATGTATACAAGTACATATGTGTATATGTTGCTATGTATATATGTATACATGTATATATGTACATATGTACATATGTTTGCGCGTATAAATGTGTATGATATAAAAAAGACATGTGAATGCATGTATGTATGTTTCTATGCATGTGTATACATATATATATATGTGTGTATATATATATATGTATATGTGTGTGTGTGTATGTGTATATATGTCTATGTGTGTATATATATATATATATCATATATGTATACATATATATATATATATTTATCTATTTATTTTTTAATTACACATACATGCTTGCACATATGCATACATGTATACATATGTGTATGTGTATATATGTATATATGCATACATGCATATATGCATACATGTATATGTGTACAAATGGTTTTATGTATGTATGTGCATATGTGTATAAGTTTATGTGTATATACATTTACATGTATACATGTACATATGTGTATATGTACATATGTATATAAGTACGTATATATATATACACATATTACATATTGCATACATTGTATATGCGAATATATGTGAATGTGTTTATATGTTTATGCGTATATATGAAAGTATGTATCTCTGTATCTACATATGCATGTATGTATGTATGTATGTATGTATGTGAATATATATATATGTGTGTGTGTGACGAATTATGTCTGTGCTATGTCTACGTGTCTTTAATCGCAGTCTGGCCGGTGCAAACATACGACTAGACTTCAAGGACGAACCTTCCCCACTTGCCGCTGCCAAGCTTCTTCGCACGAATCAATGTTGCCAAATCCTGGGTTTTCACTACGCAAGTCTCAACCGAACGAGGATACTGCTGCCGGAACTCGTTGGGACGGTGCGTGTCCACATGCAGCACTAGGATCTCGATTTAGGGCTTTGCTGAAAGGGTGAGGATCAGTCTGGCCAAGGTGCACCAGCCACTGTGGAATCCCTCGGCCGGCTGACGTTGATGCCATGCACACGTCCATAATCCACCAGCCAGCTGTCACAAGCAGCACGCTTGCCCTTCGCTACGACCTTCGCTACGATCATCAAGGTCTGGTAACCGTGGTCGGAGACAATTTTCTGATACATGCTGCAGGGCGGCTGGCCCCACTCATACCCGGGATACCGTCCAATATCATCGGCACGCAAATGGATTGTTAGAACATCGTCAGATGCAGATTCCTGTGCAACATTTGCAAGGTCTGCAAGAGTCTGGCCCAAGTATGGCCGCAGAAACTTTTGCATCACCTGCCGGTGGTGCCATGCCGGTACCATCTGGCAATGCTGGTGGTACCACTTGTGACTCATCTGTGTGGGACAGCTGTTTGGAATTGTCAACTCTTCATGGCCATCCACTCCAGGCAATGTAAGCTCTTGAGGCATGTCCAAGAGACCATCCTGCTCCTGGTAGTTTCTGGGTATATGGGGTGGAAATCTCACCCGTGTAATGTGACAGAAAAGGGCTGCTACAATGGCCTGACTCACCTGGAAGTAGTGGTTGCCAATTCTCCCGTTCCACTCACTCACTCGCACTTCTGGTGGGCACTTCGTTTTTCTGCGAGGCAGACTTTGCTGATCAGCCAAGAAAAACAACTCAGGCATGTCGTTCGAGAGCGCTGGTTCGGATACAGTCGTGGTGGTGGTGGTGGTGGTGGTGCTGGTGGTGCTGGTGGTGCTGGTGGTGCTGGTGGTGCTGGTGGTGGTCGTGGTGGTCGTGGTGGTCGTGATGGTCGTGATGGTCGTGGTGGTCGTGGTGGTCGTGGTGGTGGTCGTGGTGGTCGTGGTGGTCGTGGTGGTCGTGGTGGTCGTGGTGGTCGTGGTGGTCGTGGTCGTGGTCGTGGTCGTGGTGGTGGTGGTGGTGGTGGTACCCCGCTCCCCTGCCAAATCAACGACAGGAGGGGCCAAGCGCTTCATTTCTCCTCGGACCACTGCCACATGGCGCCACTGTCGGCTGTACGTGAGATAGGTTCTGCCTAAGCAAGCCAACATAACCAGAGCAACAAACACCCACAGAACCCATCGAACCCAGCGCAGCCGAAAGGTCTTTCCAGGCTCCATCCGTGACCGAGCTCAGCGAGTTCCCAAGGAGTCGTCTTGCAACAAAACAGCTGCAAGCTCGCCCTGGTGAACTCCATATAGGCGAACAGGGAGCGATTGCATGGCGTAGCGAGCTTTTAGAAAGGACTGCAGGTCAAAGACCGTGCCGAATCCAGCTGCAGATACGTTTGTTCGTCCTTCTTCAATCTCTGAGACCATGGATGTCTATGGGATCTTTGCCTAAAAGGAGTGCATTCGATGGCTCTATGCACAGAAAGAGCGTAGTAGCTGCTTTGCGCTCTTGGACCTAAGCTCACAATTCCGAATGGATTCGCTGATGCGCCCTGACTCCAAGTTTCGCAGGCTCCCTTCCCCGGGCTTTCGTGTCCTGGCCGAAACGCCCAATTGCAAGAAATCCTTGCTGCTTCCGAGTAGAAAACCCTAAACCCTAAACCCTAAACCGAACTTCCCTAATCCTGATCTCTCCCGCCCATTTTTCACCCTTGGCTCCCATGTCTGCATCGATTCACTGCAACAGAGAGGGAGTCGGCCTCGTGCCCGGTCAAAGCAGCTCTCATGGCTTAGGGTTTAGGGTTTAGTTTAGAATGACAACCGACTGACAACCGACAACCCTCCTGGAGCAGCCAAAAATACAAAATCTAAAGGCAACACTTGAAAGAGACACGACTATCGGACCTGCAAAGTCACAGCGTCGAACCGCTGCAGTCTTTCTAGAAGAACACTGTCGGCCAAGGGGGTGTCGAATGACATCACAGAATTCAGCACACTTAGTTCATCAGTCAATTTCCTAGGGAAATTTGAAATATAATATCTAATCAGGGCAAATTCCGTGCTGCATGGCCCTTTCTCAAAAAGGCGCTTCCTGCTGTTTGCAAACGAACTATTGTTGGGCTACAACACTGGGTGTGTCCTAATTGCACCCATGAACAAGCAAACTGTGACAGAGCTGAGATTGTTGCAACAGCTAGATGCAATAATTGTTGCTTGACACTTGTCTCCAAGGAGAATAAACAAGCAATTCAGCCAAGCAGTGAAAACCCCGTGGGGTTACTTGTGTCTTGGCTTAGGGCACGACGCTTTTTGGCATGGTCTGCAAGCAACGCTGTTGTAGGAAGCCGTCAACATGATCGACCTGACGACAGGCCGTCGACAAAGCTGATTGGCATCTCTGTCCGAGCAATGATCGCCAAATAACACAGCTCTCTTATGAAACTGGTTGGACTTTTCGCCGAAACTGCGAAGCTATCCCTCCAGCCGCGGTCGCAAGCGAATGCCACTCCTGACGGAAGGGAGCCACCAAGCCGAAGCAAAACTGCGCTTGCCCACACCAGCACCACTACTGGGGAGGTCACTTGAGCTCT
>CAJNJA010010814.1:0-13998 GCA_905231915.1 Symbiodinium necroappetens | reverse complement strand
GGACCATGGACCATGGGGGGGAGGGGGGGGTTGAGGAAGGGGGGGCCGCGGAGCGCCTGACCCTCTCTCCTCTCTCTCTCTCTCTCTCTCTCTCTTTCTCTTTCTCTCTCTCTCTCTCTATATATATATATAATTCACGCCATATGTATGTATGTATGTATGCATGTATGTGTGTATGTATGTATGTATGTATATATATATATATGTATGTGTGCATGTATGTATGTATGCACATACATTACTATTCATTTTTGTATCTATAGTTACTACTGTAGAGCCCACGTATCATAACATCTTATGTCACATTCTGTTCTATACTACTCTGCGGCGTTCTATTTAATTATTGTATCATCTTTCATGAACTCACATGGCAGTACATTAGTGCGTTACGGTACATTACATGGCTTACCCTACACTATGTTGCACTATATTATATTCAGTTGTATATGATACATCTTGTACTCGACATTATATTATATTGTACTACAGTATTTCTCTTATGTTAGAGTATACATAGTACAGTATGTTATACTATACCATGTTCTATATGATAGTAGGGTTAGATTAGATTATTTCATATACTATATATTATTATAAATTCTGTACATTCTGTACTGTGTATTGTATAATATATTTCGTAATACATTATTGTTCTAGTACAATGTATGTACGTACAGAGAGAACAGATGTTGAAATGCCCCCCCCCATCCAGCCCTGAATTGCGGGTCCCCATGACTGCTGAAACCACTCCAGCTTTGTTTGGTGTATTCATGAAAGTCATAAGCATGCATCCTCACATTACCACGATCATCATCCACATTAGCTGTTTTTGGTAAATTTCATGACAGATGTGCCGTGCAATAGCTGGTGCTGGGTGTGCATGATTCCGATTGTCGCGTTGTTGACACGTTGCCCTGCATTGTGACACATTCTGTGCTGGAACTAGAACATAGCACACGTCAGGCAATTAGTGGGCTGAAAGAGCGAGGCAAACGTCCAGGCAAACACCGACTGACGAGCAAAAAACAACAAGTATAAGAAGGCAAGACTGCATCAAGAGTGGAGTGCAGTCAGTGTTGCATGACAGGCTGGAAAGATCTTGCATTCTTGGGCTTTTTCTACCTGACTACCTGCATAATCAGAGCTGTAGCAACAGCTCAAGCCGCAGAAAATGCAGTGCTAGCAAGATGCTTCAACTTTGAGCACAAGGCCGACTTGCTCGATTTTCCACGGCTCTCCTCACAATTAGACGTTCGGGGCATTGCTTGGGGCAATGTCTTAGCTTCCAGGCGCAGCTCCAAGCCATCGGCGGTACATGGTATGCACCCACACCATACACGGGTACGGCAGGCAGTGTGTTAGATTCACACACGTTTTGCTACTTGGCTGGTGGCCCTGCAAGTAGATCCTTGACCGGAAGCCCTTCAACAAATAGATTCAAATCAATGGCATGCCAAAGGGCAAGCAATCTGTTGTGCCTGAGGAGAACTCTACGGTACATGCTGTGGGCAAAACAACACCAGCGTGAACGCCACTTGCGGGATGTCATGATCGTGTGCCGCTGTCCTGAGGCGCGCTTGCAAAGGCTTGTGCCTGCTACAGCCCTTGACAACAAGAGCAGTGTCCCAAGGCATACGCCTACAGCCCTGCAGCTTTTGCAGCACTGCATTATGCACAGCCATAGCCAGCGACACGGATGTTAGGCCTCGGTCCAGCAGTGCGTGTAATCTGCAAAACATTGCTAGCTCCTCGTTCGAGGTCCCTGCTCATAAAAGAGGTTGGCCTCTTCAACAATGACTTTTGCCGAGCTGGGTTGCACTGGCTTGTAGAGTTCATGGTCGAAGGGAAACCTCGGATGCCACTTTGAACACCCTAAAATCCTCAGACTCTGACATGCACTGAAATGCCACGGCGCCAGTTATTCGACAGATTCGCCGGCCCAAGCCTGAGAGGCAAAGGAGAACTCGACCAACCCGCTGGAGCACCCCTTTTAAATCTCGAGGTATTGAATGAAGTGAAAAATATCAGCATCCTGGGAACGATAGCCGAGTGCCGAGGAGGAAGTCGCCACGGAGGGCCAAAGGGAGGATCAGATCTCCTTCGCTCACCTTCTCCGTGCCTGCGAATATCTGGACAGCTTCCTTCCATACTGCCCGGACCGGGACAAGACCTGTATCGCCGGTTGCACAACCCGGCGTGATCAAGATAAGGCTAGTCTCTCCGGCTCAGCGATTTGGCGTTGGCTTCGGCAGCCAGGCCATTTTGGTAAGGATCGCTAGATCGTGGCTTTTAGGTGTCAGACAAGAACCGAAGGTGCAGACCTGCCAATGTCCTTTGCTCCCACACTCCAGCGAATGTCCGTGAGATGCATTCAACAGATAGAAGCCGTGCTTTGGCTTCTCGGCAATGCTTCCAGCAGATCTACTCTTGAGCCTGCACGACCCAGATCGAGCCTTGCCCACCGCTAGGTTCACTTCTCGTCGCCACGAACAGCGTGTGCGCGAAGGTCGGCAACCATCCCTCCTGATCAAGGGTTCCCTACTAGGGGGCGACCCGATGCCAACATGCCTGCTTTGGATCGTCCGACTTGTAGCACCAGGACCTGGCTCGGGCAGGCCAGAACGGTTGCAATTTGATGGTGCTTACTTACACTTGAAACTTCTTCGCTACCTGCAGCCGAAGTGCCACTGATCAAAAGGGGTCGACGGCTTTCGCTCACCTCGATAAATCACTGTTACTTTGTCCCCGGGCTGAGCTTGAAGACAATGCTCGTCTTCGAGTGCAACCTCAGAGAAGCTTCAGGAATAGCTTCCTGTCTACGTGGCTCTGGCCAAGAAGGAACCTCGGCTTGCACTTCGTACCGTGAATCACCTGGTCCAGAGGTACGGGGTCCTGTCCCTGCTGCCTGCTGGGACACCAATTCACAATTTTTTCCACATCTGCCAGGCTTCGCTGACATGCTGCAGCCACGTCACTTGTCGCCTCAGCTTCCAGTTTCCACTTGCAGCAGGACATAGTAGGACGATATACGACGTCAGTCATGGCACTCAAGACGCACGCGGATCTGCGGCGATCAGTGCAACCAACGACTCAGTCAGCTTGGGGCAGGCTTCCAAGCGAAGTCAGGTTGTGGTGCTGTGTGCATTGGGCATCTGCGCCAAGAGACAAAACAATCTCGGGCTTGACAAACATACCTCAGAGGCAGAACACACGTGAATTCTCTCCGTGCTTCACCTAAAACCATGGGAAACATTTCAGGCGGGCTGCTATCAACGTTAGCAGCGTCAACCATGAAGAATGCTCGCGTACTGGACCCACTTCCTTTACAAGGGGCTTGTGAGAAGGAGTAACTATTTCACAGGGCTCTGGAGCTGGAGTGCAACTGGTTCGGCCTTCGTAGTGTCGGGCGACCTGTGAGACGTCAGGGCCTGTCGTAAGCTTCTGCAGTGTCGGCTTTAAATTGACACTGGAATGCTCTGAGAATGCAAGCCTCCCGGCCCACTTCTCAGGATCACACGAGCACCTGTTCGGATTTGATGTGGCAGGTTCACATGCCTCATGAGTACAACCGAATCATGTTGCACTCGTTGCTTTCGTTCATCGAATTTATCGATTTTCACTACATACGAGTGTCCGCAGCTTGCCAACACTGTCAACAATTAAGATCGAGCATGAACCACTTATCGTGCACTGAGCACCGACGCACCCCGAGGCCTGCCCCTCTGAATTCCACCACGGCCCCGAAGCAGCGATGCTCGGCCCCTGCTCGGGTGTTGCACAAACGGGCCTCTGCAAAATGGTAGTGCTCCTTCTACGATGTCAAGACCAAACATGTTATGCACTGTCAAGCCTGTTTCGCCATGCAACGTACTCATCTGTATTTCGTAGACCGCAGATGAGCATTGCCCGGCACAGTAACGCCGGAATACGGGGCAACTGTGCCTTTGCAGCTGTTCGCAAGCTCCACTGCCAAGGATTCCTCGTGAGGAATGTGCAGTCCCACAAAGCAAGTCACTGCAAACGGATTCAGCCAAGTTTCAGCGACACGACCTTCATATGGCGACTGCATGAACGCAACATTGCACTTCCAGGCCGGGAAGGCGCGAAAAGTGCAGACCTTGCGTGTAACAGTGAAGTAATTGGAGGCACGAACAACCGATGCCATTGCATTCTTGCCAGCTTCTTGTCGGTAAAGGATCGTATGTACTTATGGCGGCAATGGCAGCAACCAGCACGATTACTGATAACAGCCTCAGTGTATTCACACAGCACTGTCTAGCTGCCGTACCGTCTGACAGGCTCCTTCCTGAGTGTCCTAGTGCATGGATTGCACATCCGAAGGCAACTCAGGTGGGTCATGTGTAAAGCAAAATCTGCAGCATCAAGTTATAGTTGAACGGTTCGTGCGAGACGCCAGTCTGCCTCCAGAACGGAAAAGGCACGAACGACATTTCGAACCAGCATGTTTCGAGTCGATCAGCGATGCAGGTGCGCCTTGAATAACGGGACATCCCCGTCTTCAATGGATTTTGGCAGCGTCTGATCAGACAAGCTGCTGCACTGCTGCGGGACGCTTCCCTGCCCTTCTCGTAAATCTCGCACTCCACCTGCTTGCCTGCTGTCTGCATATTTCATGGTAAGGCTGCTAAGGCTTCCCGCTCAGTTCCTCTGGCAAACAGCTCCGCCCAAGCGGTAAAGAGAGCACTTCCCTGCACCGCACTCCGAAGAGAAAGTATTTCTTGTAGTCTCCATCCATGCTGAAACCATACTGATTTGACTCTGCTGGATTTGCTGGTTTCTACTACAGCGCCACACCACGCCACGGGATTCACCGCCGGGCCTGCCGCAATTGCCTCTGAGATCTGTTGCTTCGCAAGATCCTTATCCTCTATCAAATCGCCGAATCGCTGGAAGGTGCTGTCTTTCAACCTCCGTGCAATGCAATGAGCTGCAAGGAGCTCGCAGTCAGCTGCGCCGTCCCTGAATCGCTTCCAAGGCTCGCGACTTTTACATGCCGTTTCTCCTCGTCAACTGAGCAGATCTTGAAATTATTGTTGCAAAGCATTCCAACCTGTTACATCTTCGTTGACGCTAGTTGAACTGTCTTTGCCGACTGTTGCGCCAGCAACTACAAGTCTGCAACACAGAAAGAGAGATCACATGTTCCAAGCAGCGCCTGCCCGTACTGGTTTATATTTACAAGATGCAAGCCAAGCGGCGCCGAGAGCATTCACAAACCCCGAGTCGAGAGCATCCAAGCCGTCTTCCAAAGCCTCCCACCGCTTGAGAGCTGTAGCGTGACCCAGCATGACTGAGAACGACACTCGCAATGTGCAGAATGTGCATCATGAAGGTTTATCAAATGGAAGACATGCATGTGTTTTGGATGCTTTTGGTATGTCCCTTCATTGGGGGAGGCCTTTGTTATGCTTGCATAGACAACCTTTAGGTGTACCATGGCAGAAGCTGATGCATCAGGTTGCATTGCTGCAGCGCCACCCTCCCGTCTCGAAAAGCGCTACGTCCCAGATGGGCATCTTCAATGGCTCGCCTCAGCTCGCCAGCAGGGAAGCAGTGTGGAAGATGACAGCATCTGAAACGACCAGGCTTCTGCTGGCTGTAATATGACTCTTTGTCATTTGCATGCAGCAAAGTAAAAACAAGCAACGCAAAAAGCTGTCAGTGCACACTCCAAAATAGTCCGGCCGGGGGCTGTTGAGGTTTCTGCGGCGAGGGGATGGAAACCGCGTTTGTATGTTTTTCTGCGGCGCATCCGTCGTTAGCGGCTTCGGTGGAAGTTCTTAGTGACTCTGCCCGGATAGACCCGTCCGGCGGCACAGCGGCCACCACGGATGGGCTACCTTCCCGATGCTGCAGGCAACAATTCGTTGTTCTTCATTTTCGGCAATAAACGGTCTCAGTAAACCATAAGATCCTCGTCGCAAGATCTTATCTTGATGTGGTCCGACTGGTTTGATGCACGGTTGCTAGCGATGATGGAATTCCTTTTGCATGTGGCATCATGTGGCACAAGCTCGTTGGTAGCCCGGATTGTGGAGGCGTGTGCTCGCCCTGTGATAGAAGTTCCTCCCCCAGCACATTGTCTGGTCCGGAATGCCACAACGTGTTCGGCGGAGGTTTCTCAGACACAAGTCACCACAGCGTAATCCAGGTCATATCAGTATTCCGACATCACTCAGTGGCTTTGGGATCAGACTTGTAGTCCAAGTGCATTTGTGCCAGCTGACCCAAGCACCTGCTTGTCGCGCACCTTGTTGCTAGGCTGCGCTCGGCTCTTCCCCGCTTGAACTGTGGCAGATGGGGTCGGCGGGCGATGATGGCTAAGTGCTAGCTGCCGGCACACGAGGCATCTGGAATGGTCTCACCGTTGTCTGTGGCATCTCCCTCTCCAGGTTAGGGGCGGATGCCCTGGCATCATCTAGCATCCATATTGGCTGGTGGGATCCGATGCAGGTCTCATCAGGTTTCATAAGCTGATCCTGCTGTCGATGAAAAGGTGTCGAGCACTGAACTACGAAGTCAGGGTCACAAAGTGTGGCATGGTACATTCCCAAGAGCACATTAGTTACAATCATTGCTTGTGAGATCTTGTGAGTATGTGTTTGACGCTTCTGAAGCTTGACGTGTTCGATTGTCGAGCGGCAGGATGACCGGGACAGGCTTGGTCTCAAAGAAGTAATTCCAGGCTAGCACCTACGTAGACTGATCGCTCGACTTGAGATGGGCTAAGGCTGCTCAATCTGCTCAAGGTCTACTCACGCACGACGCATTGAAGGCTTCACAGAACCACACAGCCAAGCTTCGCGGATAACACCTACTGCTACTTGCAGCACGATCAAAAACTTGCTTGACACAAAACAAAGGCTCCCACTCCGGCTCCCATCTCCTCATCTACCTCAGGCACGCTTGGAAGAGCACAGATGAGACTCAAATAAGTCTGGTCGAACATATGTGTTTGTGTGTGTGTGTGCTTTTGCGTGTGTGCTTGCGCGTGCGTGCGTGTCTCATGCCTGTCCGGCAGTCTGCGCGAGCACGTCTTCATCTTCTTCCCTGCCTGCTTGTTGTCAACTGCAGCTAACTAGCTGCTAGCTATGTAGAACGATGACACTTAACTTAGCGGGCTCAGTCTTGCCGACGAAGGATTCCCGTCTGTTTGCATGTAGCATGTGCAAATGTCGTGTTGGGGTGGGCAAGTGGCCATCGCTGCCACGTCTACAAGCGCATCTCGTTTGAAGCCAAGCAGCGAAAACCAGGCCTCTGGAGAGAAAGGCAAGTGCAGTTCGAGCTGGCTCTTTGCGTTCTGATGTTTTGGCATGAGCACCATGGAAAGCTGCAGCCAAGTGTCAGCTGTCGCTAGCATGCTCAATCTCCTGAGAACAGCTTTGACTTTGCGGCTTGTCTGTTCGCTTCTCTCCTTGAGCCAGAGCAATGTGTCCATGGTTCCTTTGAGATCTTATGGAACCTGCATGCCTCCACGCTTCCATGCTCACGATTTCCCACATTTTGCCAGTTCTCTCGCCACCCTGCAAACTGTCTTAAAGCGTGTCCTCCTTCACGCCCCTGTGCGTGTCCATAATCAGAATCCGACAGTGGTACTCCATGCACCTGGGCGGGACGCTCCACGAACTCTATGTGCAAGGTGCATGCACGCCCCGGCATGCCCCGGCGACCAATCAGCAATGCAGCAATGCATATACATTTTCATTTCCTGACACGAGAGGCAGGGGCACACTGCCGAACATCTCATTTTAGAGATAAAATGCCCGTCTGAAGCGACAGTGCTGCATTTGCTGCTCGACTTCACGCAAACTACATTTAAATATGACCTGGGCTGCAAGGTATGCATCGCGTACTGTCTCACTGACATGAAGTCGGCAGCGTCAACGGTCTGTCTCCGAGGTGGTGCTGTACAACTGCTCACGGAGGGATTAGACCCTCGCACGCACGGCAAGTCACGTTTGTGCGGCCGCGTCCAGAGCACTGATTCGGAAAGATAGACAAACCCCGAGGATCCAAGCGATTTGATGGTGTGCCTAATTTGATGATGTGCAGCAGTGCAACATTCCCCAGCAAGCATAGCTTCTTTCCAAGTTTTATTGCGTTGAGGATCGCACAGGCTGGGTGAGACGCGCCCGGAAGATTTTTGCTTGCAGTTCTTGACGACCTATGTTCTCCACCCGATGGCATGTGAGGTGCCAAGTCGGCTCCGCTCATACCTCTAGAATCCCCTAGACATGGAACTACCGGTCACCTCCAGGCAGATCCCTGCATTAATTGATATGCATGTCCTTCGTTTCCAACGTCTTCTGTCGCTGGGCCAAAGTCCTGAACTTGGGGCCAGGATGCAAGAATTCATGTGGAAATGTGGGATAACATGACCTTTGCTCTCCTGCAGCGCTGCGGACCCAGCACCCTTGTCCATGAACTTGCGGTTGAGTTTATCAACTTGATCTGTTAGGAAATTCACCTGCCAGGCTTGTCTTATTCTGTGCTGTGCATAATACTTCCCACAGAACTCTTCAGCACCCGCATGTGTGGCTTCGGTTCCTAGAATAGACAAATCACACAGCAGCCTCCAACGTTGTCGGCACTTCTGCAATTGCGGATATATAAAGACAATAAAACACAAAGGCTGTGGGGCTCAGAACTGCCAGCGAACTCCCCTCCCGCTCACACCGAAATGCGGCCGTGAAGTTCTTGCACTGCACAGAGATCCCCCGAAATGTCGGTTCAATCACTGCAGCCCTGGTGGATGCTTTCACAGCATGGGAGACTTAATGAGTGTTGCTGTCGGAATGCAGACAAATCGGCTGCAGTTGGCAGCGCATCTGACTTTTTTTACTTCGGGATGCCACCCACTATCTGTCAGGCCAGTCGAGCTGCGCCGAGCAGCTTCCCGCAAGCTGTCCGACCAAGAGGCAGAGATTTCCGGCAAAAAGATCTGCTTACTTGTTGGCACGCAGCATCACGCAGCCACACACCATGTGAGCGAAGGCATGGCGACTTCGTTGCACAACTGACAACTCTCCAGCCTGCCGCAACAGCATCTGTAGGTCATAACTTCTGGCCTGCCCTTTGAGGCGGGCCACGCCCCTGTCACAAGGAAGGGCTCGCCAAAACAGAGACATGCAAGCATGCCACCACAGGAAGGAAGCTGCAAAGCCTCTCGTCTCTGGATAACATGGAACATGCAAAGATGCTAGACGTGGCCTTAACTTCCCGAACTAGACCCCTGCTAGAAAAGCACGTTCGAGCACATGGCATGCCTGATGAGCTCATCCATTGTTAGGTCCCCGTCTTTGTCTGCATCGAGGATAAGATCGTACAGTCCATCGCCCTGACAGCCGGGCGTCTGTGAAGAACGGCACGCATTTCTCACTCTGTGCGGTCTCTGTTGTTTCCACCATGTCACGGTGGACTGACTTCTGACCCTCTCAGTTTCTTGCTTTGCCTGTCACCTGCCTGACTTTCACCTTCCCAAATTCGTAAACAGCTTGGGCAAGGACATCGGCTGCATCCAGGTCCATTGAGCCGAGCCATAACTGTACAGCAGGATGGCTTACCTTGGACACGGCCCCAGCCTATAGGGCAGCACTCTCGCACATTGAATCACAATGCTTGACGGTAGCCGGCAGGTATGCTCCCCACAGCAGGACATGCCCAGCGGTGTTGTTGAGACGAGCGCTGCAGTGTATGTCCCATTCATGCCCTCCACTTGTAACCGAGACGCCAGTGCACGCCACTCCTCTCGGCTCACCAAGCCGTCTTCTTGGTAACAGGTCGAACTGAAAAAGAATCGCGTTGGCAAGCTGTTGGTTTGACGTGCTGATCTGATGCGATGTGACGAAGGATTGAAGCATTGCTCAGCGTGCAGCGAGCGGAAATCTGAGCCCGCCGCGGTCATTGTCAGCTTCCAGAAACAACTGCCGCCTGAAGATGCGCAAGCAGCACGTCTAATACGCTGAACTTCCCAAACCACAGCTCCAGGTGAGCATCAGCACAGAAATTGGTAACGCTGTGTTCTGAAGCTCTCGTGTCACCCAGGAGCATCTTCATCTCGTGCAGATTTGACGACCGCTCTTTTTGCCTGGTGGCTGCACCGACGCAGGGCCCCTCCTTGTTTCAAAGACAATGTTGCGTCTCGCCTCATCATTATCTGATTGTCAGAAGATGCCACTTTGAAGGTTTCCTGCACCAGGTCGTGCTTGCAAAAAACAGAACAAATCTTTCCTCTACCAAAACATGCGAAATCCTGGTTCGCCGACCTGGATAAAAACGCCGTTGATGACTCCCACGACAGCAAAGCCAATGACCAGCTTGTGCAACACACAAAGCAGCATAAACCATTCCTTAGTTTAAGCAGGCATTCCTAAGCCGAGCAAATTTGCAAACATCCCCCAGTCTCAAAGCGAAGGTGCCGAAACTTTCTCGGAGAGCAGCCTGCCAATTCAGGAATAAAGGCATGTGAACGAGGGTTGGGACTGTGTTAAGTGGTGCAGCTGCTGCCTTGCCGTGGGGAAACGGCGAAAGTAAAGTTTAACATCAAATGATGGCAGGCTACACGCATGGCGACAGGCTCTACCAACTATCTTGATTAAGTAAGCTGTGTCTCTATGCTATGGAGTTGCTGCCGGCCTGCATACTGGTGGCCAGTTGCCCAACGTTATCTCGAACATTGAGAGCATTGAGCGAGTAAACCTTGCTTGCAGTGAAGGCACAAGAAAGCAACTGAACATGCCACAGCGCCTCAGGAGTCTGTGTGTATTGCAGTTATGCCCATTCACAGGCCGGCTCAACGACCGCACCTAGACGGTGTTTCGCCGTAGTTTGCAGCCGGTATGGCTGGGAAGGGGGCGATCCCGCGCGCGGTCACGTTTGTGGGGTACACAAGCCGAAAATCTTGCATTTCCACTTTTCGCGTATTTGGGCCAACGGGTCAATGCAGAGGCTTCGCGCGACATCCACTGGAATGCTTGGGACGAGCGACAACTCGTCCCGAAGCCTGCCAGAGAAATAGGACGACACAGACATTGCCCACAATTTGTCTAGTAGACAAGTGCCACTTGCACATCGGAGAACGAGCCTCTCGTTGTGAGCACAGCAAAAACTCGCAGCTCAGCTGCAGGACATCAGAATACATAGCATCTGTTGGGCGCGATACTGACGGAAATGCCCGACGACATCTTGCTCGGCATGTTGGCAGGCTTGGCGAGCACATTGATCGGGTGCCGGGGTGTCGACTCAATACATCGGTGACTGATAGTGCCTGCAATGAGACAAAGAGCTGCAAGGAGCAAGCTTATGTCAGATAAACCACATATCGCGGGAGAAATTTAATTAGCTTCCTACAGTTAAGTCAGCCCCTGTCTAAATGCGAACATGTGCGAGTGCGAACACTGGACTGGGTAGAGGTTGACTGTGAGTCCGGCCTTCCAACAGGTTTCAATCTGATTTACATCAACGTTTCCATTGCTGACCCATCTGAGCGTTATGACAAGGTAATTCAACACTGAATGCTCTACAAGACTCGAAATCGGAGAGATCCAAGGAATGCGACCACCGAAACCCTGAATTTCAGTCAAACACAATGCAAATGCACCTCTACGCCCCTCTGTTGGGACCTACGCTGGCATTCTTCCGGCAATACCAGTACGTCCAACATTTCACCATATATTGGATCAATGCATGTCAAGAAAAAACCTAGAGCCTACATCGCAAATTGGACGCACACCGTCTGCATAAACAAGCTGATGACCAGCAAAACAGATGACGAATATGTCCGAACATCGCCTCGCAACTAAACGGTTTCAGTGATAGATGGAGTGTTGGGGAATGTCACTTGAATGTAATAAGCGGTCTTGCGACGACTTAAGCCTGAAAGACTCGACCGCCATGCGATCTACTACATGTAGAACCTGTGCGGAAGAACCAGCCACTTCCAAGGCTGAGGGTGCTGCGTCCCAAAATATTCAAAGAGTTCCTTGGCATGCTGGGCTTGTCACTGCTTACGCCTGATGGCGGCTGCAGGACATGTCAGGTTGCCTTGGGGCCTATCCGAGGAGAAGAATGAAAACCCGAACGGCAACTCAGCTTGAAGTCTTTGCTGGTGCTAGACTGGGCCGCGACAGTTCCTCTTGCAGCAGCCCAAGCATCCAATCGTTCAGCGAGAGGATAATCCTCACTTGGGAAGTAGACGGTATACCTCAACACCAAGCACTCGCCCAAGCCCTTGGAGGGGTTTTCGTCCCTTCGCAGGGCAGCTGAAGTCGTGGAAAACGCTTGCTAGCATTGGCGTGAACAGGGCCTGCCCTCCAGCTCAGAATCCAAGGATTTCGAAGCTCGAAGCTCCGCCTTAAAGCGGTCCAACACTTGCTGATGAGTTGCAAAATCTGGTTCAGGAGGAGAGCCAGCAGTATCTGACAGCAGGCGATCAGATCTACACAAACAGTCCTAAAGGCCAACAGTCCGACCTGCAGGACCAGCAACAATACGCCTCGGTACGCTCTGGAATCATGTCTTTGGTTCTGCACATGCCCGGCTCGGCAACCATTGCAGCAAAGACGCAGGCCCAGGTCAGAATAAGAGCGCTTCCCTTTAGAGCCGTTGTCATGAGGTAAAGTGAGTCCTGAGAGCAAGCGGTTGTTATTGGCGCATGTTTCGAGAGGTAGATAGAACTGCCAAAACATCTGGTTCGCAAGCCGCAGCTCGAATTGTGAGCCTGTTCCGGACGAATGCCCTGACGAACGCATACTCACAACAACACGAAAAAGGCACCGCTGACAAGAAACTTCACACAAAGAAGTATCCAGGTACAGTGCAGATTGCTGATAAGCACGTCCAGCTATCACTGCACAATTCTCGGTAAGTTCTTGAATACAGAAGTACAGCTTCCCCAGCTTGATGTCCCTCGTTGAAGCTCGGGCGTTAGAGGGGTGTCTACCCATTGTCAAAAGCATTCCCTATCGTATTTGCTGCCTCTAACTAAACTCACGTGCCCGCCAGACGACTGGAAGCTAGTAGCCAGTAAAGCCAAGTCTGAATGCAGCACAGCCTCAAAAGTCTTTATCAGCCTAACCAGCCTGACAGCGAAGTGGGATGCGGCAGGCATTGTACCAAAATGTTGGTCGACCACACTCCCATTTTCGAAATCTGCTGAAGTCTACTGCAAGATGGCAAGCAAAGAACAAGTCGCTGCATCTTTCATCTTGACTCTAGGCATATGGGGCCTCTGATTGCACAGCACGGGGTTTAGGGCAGTTTAGGGTACCAGCCAGCTCGCCGCGCTAGCCGTTGAAACAAGCTCTGCCTGAGCAGCCGCAGAAGCCGCACCAAGCGCAGCAAGCGCAGCAGAGTCGTGTTGATTGGCAGAATGTCATTGGCGACAACGTCGATGTACCAACAGCAAACCTTCAAGCATCTAGTCGTATCTGCTAGTCGCGGCCGATTTCGCTCTATGTCCCTGCCAGCTACGGCCGTTCGATCAACAAATTGCACCTCTAAACGGTGTCTGTGGAGACACGCAGGGTGGGCTAGCGCAAACGAGCTAGGGACCGGTCAAGGTCCCCTGGCAGAATGCCCACTCAACTTCACTAGTTGGGGACGGGGAGTGAGGAACGAATGTAGTTCGTCAACAGGCTCATGCCATATATTATACGATGACGAAAGCTTTGACAAACGTACATTCTCATGTATCACATGCATAGAGGTCAAAGGTCATTTTCGACCCTTGTCCCCTGAACAGAGGATCACTTTTGGACATGCTTGTCCTAGCAGAATGAAGATGACTCTAAGTCGATACCATAAGCAGAGCTAATTCAGCAGTACGATCAACCTAAAAAGTTGTATGGGGAGTCGTCTTCACGCCATGGTTGGCAGGTATTTTCCCCCTGCCCTAATGATTGATGCTTTCTCTCTTCTTCCACACGTCCAAAGGGGTCAGCGGTCGCATCCCCCCCGCGCGTTGACGCGCCCCGGAGG
>CAJNJA010010813.1:0-11598 GCA_905231915.1 Symbiodinium necroappetens | reverse complement strand
GGGTTTAGGGTTTAGGGTGAGAGATTTTTTCCACTCCCCGATGCTTTGCAGTGCAGGCAAGTGTGAAAAGAGGACGTGCCCAACTCTGAAAGAGATTCGCGCGGGGCTTCCTTCCGAGTCCCTAGACTTGCAAAGGATCCCAATCAGCTCTAAACCACAAACCGAAAAAACTGCAAACCCCAAAACCCCAAAACCTTTACCCTGTTTGCACCAAACCCTGAAGCCCAACCACAAACATCAAAAACCGCAAACCCTCACCAAACCCTGAAGCCCAACACTAAAATCCCAAAACCTAAAGCAAGCTCGTTGGATCACCGGGCCAGGGATCCTTCAAAGGGATCTCATGCAAGGGCCGATCTCATTGTCTTATTATTTTGGGGGGGTATATTCTGCTGTAGACATGGGAGGAACTTTACGGAATAGCAGTCGTAGGCACAAAGGGCCCCCATGGTAGAAACTAGCAGCTTCAAGGCACTTCAAGGCAACGAACGAGCTCTTGATGTAGACCCATTGTGGTCGGATCCCGGATCCTTGCTATGAGGACCCCTCCATTAAAGGACCCGAAAAGTTCGAGGATGAACGAGTCGCAGGGTTTAGGGCTTACGGGTTAGGGTTTAAAGATGCAAGGTCTCGGGGTTTGGGGATTTGGGGGTTGGAGTTTGAGGGTATAGTGTCGGTTGGGGCTCCCATCGGTTGTGGGATTTTGTAAAGCATTGTAAATGAAAGGGGGTTAGGGTTTAGGTTTTAGGGNNTTAGGGTTTAGGGGCTTAGGGTTGCATGAACCATAGGAACCAAATCTGCCAGTCCACATCTCTTCCAGAGGGCAGCTGGAAGCTTTGCTTGCAGCACAGGGAAAAGCAACTAGCTCCTCAAAAACACTGGCTTCGGCATGAGCCCTGCGCAAAGGCTTTAGGTTTAGGGCTTATGGTTGATGGGAAATGAAGGGACGACAACTCTGCAGGTTTGCGCAAGGTATAGGTACAGACAGACCGTTTCGCTCAAAGCGGCTTCGTCGCCAAGAGCTTTCGGAATGCGATGTGCTAGCCGCTCTCGCAGGGGATCAAACCCTACGCAGAACATAACATAGCATATATAGTTTAGGGTAGCATTGCAATTGCCGTAGATTACGATCCTTTTGCTCAGAGATTGACACCTAACATTATGGGTAGTTCTCTAAATTACAGTCCCTCTTTAGGTCCCAAATATAGTACGGCACCCTTAAAGATAGGACCCCAAAAGGGACCCTAATTTCAAGAACTACCCTTATGCACACTAAGCCTCAACCCCTTGAAGGAATCTTTTCGAGCCCTCAACGAACCCTGCAATCGTTTTTTCTCCAGTTTTCCACAGCCCCCTAGGATTCTTCACTGCACAACCCTCATAAAACCTTAGCAAGCCCTTACAAAGCCATGGGAATTCGGAATACCCCTATAAACGCTTCTAGAAACCCTGAAAGCAAACCTGTCTAGCACCCCTTCGGACATTGAGCCCTTAACAAACTCGAACAAAACTTCGGAAGGCACTTTCAAAACACTTGCCGTTGCTAGCGCCCCTTCAGATTCTTCATGGTCTTCTGCAACTCCGAGGCACTTCGCGAGATCCACGTGGAGGAGATCGGATACCTGTCATTTAGGGTTTAGGGCTTTTCACTCCTGGGGTTAGGGTTCGGGGCTCTTCGGGTCGGGTCTTGGGCTCTTCGGGGTTAGGGTTGAGGTTTTGTTGCGGGTTCCGGGGTGTGGTGCTCAGGTTTAGGGTTTAAGGTTCTACACGGTGTTCTGGGGTCAGTGCTTCGGGCTTTAGGATTTAGGACTTAGGATTTAGGGAACCTATGCAGCCCACTAAGAAACACCCTAAACCCTAAACCCTAAACCCTAAACCCTAAACCCTAAACCCTAAACCCTAAACCTTAACTTTGAAGAACCCTCCACAAAGCCTCGAAGAACTCTCAAAGAACCTCGAAGAAAGAACTTCTGTTGGAAGGCCTGGGTGGGCGCAACTCTTGCGGGTAGAAGCCCACGTCGTAGGAGGTGATGGGGGGACCCTGCGGATGGCTTTAGGTTTAGGGCTGAAGTTTAGGGCTTAGGGATGCTCAGGGTTTTGGGCTTAGGATCAAGATTAGGGTTTTGGGTTTGAAGATCAAAGATTTAAAGAATAGTTTGAGGCTTATAGGGTTTAGGGCTCAGGGCTGCTGTTTGCCGGCCGCCCTCTGCGTTTGGGGGTTGTTGGCTTTAAAGGCCTCGGGAATGAGGTGCAAGCGAAATGGGCGTGAGCCTTCGGAGCCTATCGAACCAAACTCTGATCCTTACACGGTTTCGGGTTTAGGGTTTAGGGTTTGGGGTTTGGGGTTTAGGGTTTGGGGTTTAGGGTTTGGGGTTTAGGGTTTAGGGTTTAGGATCAATGATGTTGAAGTTGCCACAGCTGCTAAAGCCTGAAATACGGCGCACCTGATCATCCAAGGCGAACACAACACTTTGTACAATAAACCTGGTAAAGCCAAGACTTGTTATAAAAAAAGAGAGGACACCCTAAACTCCAAATCCTGAATCCTAAGCACTAAGATCCTCGCTGGCTCAAAAAGGGAAGAACAGTGAACAAGTCCTCGTCAGCAGCCCTTAACATAGGGTCCTCTTACCCTGCAACCCAAACCTAGAATCAGAGCTCATTACTGCTGTCAATACTTACGGTTACGATGATTATCATCACTACGATTACCATTATTATCATCATCTTCAGTACTAGCAGTATTATTCTGGTGGATGCTGCTGTTGTTAGTGCAGTCATACTTTCAATTATATACCCTTAATTATATACCCGAACCCAAAACCCTTACTAAACCCTAAACCCGAACTAAACCCTAAACCCTGAGCAAACCCTAAACCTTACGGTTGGTGATATAAGCCCTGCATTACCCAGAATCCCATAGTTTAGGGCCCTTACGGCAATGCAGGATTGACATCATCAAACCCTAGTATCTTGTACCCTACAACCTAAACCCTAAACCCGGAAACCCTAAACCCTACACCCGTAAACCCTAAACCCCAAACCCTGAACCCTAAACCTTAGTAGCCCAAACCCTAAACCCCTAAACCCAAGTAACCCTAGTAGCCTTAGTAGCCCTAGTATCTTAACACACCGTCGGCCTTGATCTGGTCGAAGCAAGCCTCGGGGCCGTTGGGGCAGCGCGTGTGCCGGCGCCTTCGGCCGGAGGCTTTAGGGCCGCCTTTGGGGGCTTTGGGGGCTTTAGGGAGCTTTGGGGGGCTTTGGAGTTTAGGGTTTAGGGATTTTTGTTTAGCGTCCTGGAGTTTAACGGCATGGGCTTACGGTTTAGGGCCTAGGGCATGGGGTTTGGGGATTCATCCTTGCCTAAACCCTGAACCCTATAGAAACCCTTATACTAGCAACCCGTAGCCCTGGGGGAATGATGGGACCTTAAAGACTATCAAGGTTCAGGATGTAAGGTTCAAGACCATCCCAGGGACCTCCACGGACAGTTCCGGGCCTCTGGCCCCAGTACCCCCAAGAGGGAAAACCAAACGCATTACTAAGGTCCCTTGGTGTTTTGGCATCTGGCATGCAAACTACTGCTGAATTGAAGTCCCATGGGTCGGCTGTGTTACTTCAGGACCATAACGGTCATATTGCTACACAGAAGATGATACCACACACCTTCAACATGTACTGCAAATTTGCAAAGAGCAATGCGGATGAGTAGACGAAAGTGCAAGCCTGACAACTCCCGGCAGACCCTCCAGCCCATAAAACCAAAACCTTAAACCCTAAACCCTAAACCCTAACCCTAAACCCTAAACCCTATACCATATACCCTATACCCCATCCCAAAAACATTGCTCAAAAGGCACCGGTGGTCGGTCAACGCAAAGTAGGACGAGTAGGAGCCACCTCCCCGGGCAAAGCTTATTCTTTTCGAAAGCTTCAGCGTCGGGCTCTCGAGGGCTCATGGTTAGTTATAAGTAGGGTTATAAGTAGGGTAACTGTCATTATAACCTACATTAGGGGACATATAACCCCACTTATAGCTACTCATGTATTTCTGGGGTTCATGTCTTCTTGCGGATGCAGTTCAGGGCCAGAGCTCCTGATTTCAGAGCCACCTTTCGGGATCTATCGCAACCCTAAGTCTGAAGACCTAAAGATGGTGCAGGATCACATGGGTAAGGCTTCAGGCTGAGGCGTTGGCTCTGCAGCTCGCTCAGCTTGGCTTCGGGCTGGCTCCAGGTTTGAAAGGCTTGGGTTTCAGGCTTAAGGGTCTCGCTTATGTAAGGTTTAAGGACGGTTTAGGGTTTAGGGCTTTTAGGGTTTAGGGTGTCTAGGGTTTAGGATTTAGGGTTTAGGTCTTTTAGGGTTTAGGGTTGGGCTTAAAAGGCTATAAAGTTTGAGGAACTTGGGTTTCAGGTGTAACGGTGTAATGGCTTCGGCTGGCCTTCGGATCTCCAAGGCTGAGCCCCTAAAACCCCAGAAAAGAGCCCCCATGAGCTCCAATCACGGGTAAGATCAACCCCCCCCCCGACTAAACCCAAAGAGCCCAATACACCTTGATTAAGGGGAATATACCTTCAAGTATAGGGGCCTTAGTAGTATGATTTTTAAGGTAGATTCCTTAATTAAGGGGTATTGGGCTCTCTGGGAAAAAACCCCTTTGGTTTTGCACGCAACCTCTCTGGGCGATGTCGATGCCCGCGATCGGACGCGAGCGATCTTCGGCCCATGGGGCACCTCGGGGTAACAATGAAGAAAAGACTTCGGGCTTCGGGAAAATGAGGGGAGATATTTCGTCGAATAAGACCTTGGGGGCGGGGGAGATTGTAGATTTTAGCCTTGCTTTTGGGCTTCGGGTTTTGGGCTTCGGGTGAAGGGCTCCGGGCCGGGGGCGTAGGAAGTTGGGGATAAGTGTTAATCGTTGAGGGTTTGGGGTCTAGTGTAGCTTGAGAAGCCAAGACTCGCAGGAAAGGATTGAAACAAGAGCGAGCAGGTCTGACACCTGAAAAATGTTGCGGGGCTTCTCGATACCCTATTCCCTAAATCCCTGGTATAGCTACCAGTATAGTCTTACAGTAAACCCTTAACCCCTACAACCCTAAACCCCTAAACTCTCAACCCGTGAACCCCTAAGCCCTAAATCCCTTAACCCCTTAACCCCTAAACCCTAGACCCTAAGCCCCTAAACCTCTAATAAACCCCTAAACCCTTAAACCCCTACACCCCTAAACCCTAAACCCCTAAACCCTAAAGCCTAAAACCCTTAACCCCCCTGAAACCCCCAGGGCTTCACTCCTGTTGATGACATGAGTCCTGCAATACCTTCAGGACCCTAAACTATTGGAATTATGGTCTATTCCTTATTCTGGGTAATGCCGGGTTTATATCATCCTAAACCCCTAGACCCCTAAACCCCTAAACCCTGAACCCTGAGCAGAAACCCTAAACCCGAAACCCTTACTAAACCCTAAACCCTAAATCCTAAACCCGAAACCCTAAACCCCTAGACCCCTAAACCCTAAACCCCCCCTGAAACCCCAGGGCTTCACTAGGGGCCGAAGCCCGAGGTTGGGTCCAGCCCGGCTGTGGAACCTACAGGGGCCCTGTCGGCGTAGGGCTTAGGGTAGAGGGATTAGGGCTTAGGGTAGAGGGATTAGGGCTGAGGGTAGAGGGATTAGGGCTTAGGGTAGAGGGATTAGGGCTGAGGGTAGAGGGATTAGGGCTTAGGGTATAGGGATCAAGGTTTAGGGTATAGGGATTAGGGTGTAGGGTATAGGGATTAGGGTTTAGGGTTTAGGGTATAGGGATTAGGGTTTAGGGTATAGGGTTTAGGGCTTACGGCTAGGAGTTTGGGGTTTGGGGTTTAGGCCTTTGTTAAGGATCCGGCCAAACAGCGCTTGCATGAACGGTCTGTATCTTCGGAAACTCTCATGTACCTCTTTACTACTCCCGGCGTCCTGAGTCCTAAACCCCTCTCATGGTTTTGGGATTTACGCTTCTAGGATGTGTGATATAGAAGGGACCCTAATGATTAGAAGGGCGTTTTGGGCTATGTTATACTATACGTTGGAGCAGACTACCAGGGAAAGCTCGTGCTTGCTGTGCGAATCCTACATTAGGGACTCGGTCTATCACAAGCTGGGCTCAAAGCGGCCCAGATCTTTGAGGCAGCAACCGGACCTCTGAATCCGAAACCCGGAGCCCTGAACCCCAGGCCGTCCCTCCTTACCTTACCCACAACTTACCAACCTCATGAGCAAGAATAAAACAGGGCTTTACTAGAAATAAAGAGTTAATGATCATGGTTCTTCCTAACAAGACTACCAGAAAGACTGACAATGATGAAAATAATTGTGGGGCTCATTGAAGGGATAACGACCTGAAGGCTTTGGGCAATCTCAGCTTCTGCCGGGGTGCCGATGCCCCCTTTGGAATGCAGGGAGATCAAATCCTGCGGCGTGCGGTCTAAGGGCCGTAAGCTTTAAAAAGAGGCTTATAAAATCTTAGCGGCTCCTGTAAGGGTTCTAGAAGGGCTTCGTAAGGTTTTATGATAGGGGGTAACAAGTAGAATGAGGCTCTCTGATAAGTTATAGCATAGCGATTTATGGACAAGGGAATACTCTCTTGAATTCTTGGGATACTCCGTTGAAGTGTTTTGCAAGGGCTTCGTCAATGGGGACGTAGGGCGTCAGATCCGGGGCGTGGGGGGCGGGGTGCGGTGTTGAGCCTTTGGTGGTAGAATTCGCTGAAAGATGGCAGCAAGGGAGCTGATCCCCAAAGCCCTAAAACCTCTAAAACCTAAACTCTAAACCCCAACCCTGAGCCCTAACACCCTAAACTACCCTGCATCCCAAACCCGGAACCCCCCAAAAAACACTGAATCGAGTCGTCAACCCTGCTGAAATCCTCATAGAGCCATTCTACAACGCCTTCGAGAAGCCTTGTAGAACCGCTCACAGAAACCTTGCTGCGCGCTTGTAGAACCCTTGAACCCCTATAGCAACCTTCTGAGAGACGGTTTAGGGTTTAGGGTAAATGGAGCCCCTATAAGGCCCCTCTAAAATCCCTGTAGAACCCCTAAAAAATCCTCATCGAAACCCAAAAGCCCCCGGAGAATCCTCACAGAACCCTAAACCTTAAAACCTAAACCCTAAACTCCCGAACCCCTAAAACCCTAAACCCTCAAGTTCCCAAAGTTCCGAACCCCCAAACTTTAGGGAACCTCCTAAGGGCTCCCAGAAAGCAAGAGCTCGATCCGGCCTTCACCGTTTCCACTCTTGGGTTTCCAATGGCGAAAGGGGACCTTGGCAAAACTAAAGCTCTTTGGGAGGGGCGGTTTGGGGGGGGGGAGGGGGGGTTTAGGGTTTAGGGTTTACGGTTTAGGGGGGAGGCCTCGCTTGAAGGGCTCCCTTAAAGGTTCCGTTAAGGGATCCTTTAAGGGCTCAGGGTTTAGGCTTAAGGGATGGGGTGAGGCTCCTTTCAAGGTTCCATAAGGCTTCCTTGCAAGGGTTCCATAAGGTTCCCTTCAGCTTCCTTGTCAAATCCCTTCACGGTTCCGCTAATTTCTTGTCAAGGATTCCAAAAAGACTTCCCGACATCAAACCTTGAGGTTTCCATAGGTTCCTCAGGTGAAAAATAGGGGGTTTCTTTAAAGATTCACGAGGTCACCTCAGAGAACCAGAAAGCTTCCTTTTGCGGATACCTCTATGAGGTTCTTGTTCAGCGCACGATCCAAAACCCTAAACCCTAAACCCTAAAACCCCAAACCCTTGGTCCCAAGAGGGCCCCGAGCCTCAGAGCCCAAACGCTTGCAGTTCAGGGGGCATCTCGGCTCAATGCTTTCCTCTTTTGGGGCCTTGGGGGTTCAGGAATTAGGGCATAGTGGGATGTGGGTTTAGGGCTTCGGGGGTTTAGGGTTTAGGAGTTTAGGAGTTTAGGGTTTCGGAATTAGGGCTGATGCGGGGTGTAGGATTCAGGATTCAGAGGCTCAGGGTTCAGGTTTGAGGCTCAGGGCACGTCAAAGCCAAGACGCTCGGATCTAGAACAGGGAACATATCTCTAGTTATGCTTTGTACCATGATAACAGTGAAAGCAAGGAAAAACTGCATAAGTGCATAAGTATCTAAATGCTTCGGTACGGGAAGCCTTGTACTTTCGTCACAGGAGATTACAGACGCACGCTACATTATGTCGACACGCCAAATGTCGTGCGTTCTTTCTCTGCATCGAATCTAAGACCTTAGGCCTGCACCCCAAAGCCTGCCCTGCCCCCGGGCCAATGCCACAAGGCAAGAAGCCTAAAACCCTAAACCCTAAACCCTGAACCCTAAACCCGGGTTTAGGGTTTAGGGTTGTCGATTCTTGGCTTTAGCAGCTTAGGGCTCCCTACACGCATGGCTTCCCCTAAACGCTAAACCCCAAACCCAGACGAGGGAATGTCTGGAGGAGACCCGAAGCCCGGATCCTGAGCTTCAAATCCCTAAGTCTGGAGCGTAGGCTCGCAGACCTTTTAAGCTTCAATAGAACCCTTTGGGTTTAGGGTTTTGGGTTTAGGGTTTAGGGTTCAGGTGCTCTATCAACCGCCAGGACCCCGGGCCATTTCGAGACGGTGGTCTCATCGTCCCCGGGCATCAGGCCCTGTCGGAAGTCTCTATTTTTCTCTCCATCGCTCTATGAAGGCCCTGACAGCTCGGGTTCAGGATCTACGAGGTTCCTAAGGGGATCCATGGGGAGCTTCATGTGTTGGATTCTACTAAGCGTCTTTCAGGGTCCCTCTTGATGTCATTTTGGGATTTAGGGCTTCAAGAAATCGGATTTCGCGTCTCGGGCTTTGGGGTTTCGGGTTAGGACTTTCATTAAGTCTGTTTAGGCTTCCTGGGTGCCAGATGCCCAAAATGCCAAATTCTATGCGTGTGTAAGGCGGTCTCAAAACTCAAAAGGCATAGGGAGGTCCCTTCTGAAGGCATTAAGGTTCTTGTGGTGGACCTCCATCAACTCAACCTCGATCTCTAAACGTGAACCCTAAACCCCAGTAACCCTAAGCCCTAGACCCCTGAGCCCTAACACCAAACCCCAAAAACCTACGCCCACAAACCTACCCATAAACCCCTAGACTATGAAACCCATAAGCCCCTACAAACATCAACCAGAAACCCACGAACCCGTTTACGAAACCCCTCCATCCGTAAACGCGGAAACCACTAGCCCCTTATACCCGTAAACCAGATCCTACAACCTAACCCCTAAAATCCGAAACCCCTAAGCCCCTACACCCCTAAACCTCTAAACCCCCCACATCCATAAACCCCCATACACCCCTACCCCTCCTAACCCCCAAAAGAACCCAAACCTCCCAAAGCCCCCTGCATCCCTGAACCCATTCCCGCCTGAGACAGGCACTGGCCTCCGACGGCCACATGGCCGGTGAGCTTTCTGAAGTCAGGCAGGGATACCTGCGCCCAAAGGCTTCCGAGCTTTCTACTGAAGTGGTTTACGGTTTAGGGTTTAGGGGTTTAGGGGTTTAGGGTTTCGGGTTTTGGGTTTTGGGTTTCCTGGGTTGGGGTTTAGGATTTTAGGCACGGCTTCAGGGTTTAGGCTATGTGGTGTATTGGCGTCCAAGGCATTGGGTGGGCATGCATCCATCAAAACCTACCTGCCTACCTACCTACCTACCTACCCACCCACCTACCTACCTACATACATACATAATTACATACATACACAGATTTGCAATCAAGTCGCCTTAGCTTTCCAGCTCCTACACAGCCCCAAGCTAGACTTCAATGGGCCTCAAATTTCCGAAGCCTCCGAGACCCAGCTGCAGACGAGGCGGGTACGGATGGATGGATGGACGGACGGACTTAGGGACTGGGGTTTAGGGCTTAGGGTTTAGGGTTCAGGGTTTAGGGCTTAGGGCTTAGGGCTTAGGGATTAGGGCTTAGGGTTTAGGGTTTAGGGTTTAGGGAATGTTAGCCTTATCTTATTCAAGGCTGCATCCTGCAGCAAGCAAGCTGAGCCAGGATGGATGGATGCATGCATGGATGGGTGGGTGGGGGGGTGGGTGGACTGACGGATGGACGGATGGATGGACGCATGTAGGTAAAAGTAAGTGCCTACATAGGCATATGCACACACACACACATACATACTTACTTACATACATACATACATACATAGATACATACATACATACATACATACATTCATACATTCATTCACACCGCCGCAAGAAGGTCTCGCGTTGCGTCGAAGGGCGATCACTTGATCGGCGCCTCAAGGGCACATACCCGGTGGTTGTTGGGTACCCCGAAAAGGAACTCTTTCTGCTACCAGCTGTTCGGGCATGTATGGAGAAGGCTAGGTTCCGCGCATGAAGCCATAGAAGTATGATTAGAACCACTAGTCGTAGGAAAAGAACTGAACACGTATGAGCCCGTGCTGCTCATCCGGCGTGACCGCCCCGTAAGCGATGAGCATTCAGCTGGTGCTTGCCATAGACAGAGTGGCAGCTAGCAGACTCCGAAAACAGAGTGTCAAAAGCGCCCATTGGGCATCTGATTCATTCTGACTCGATGCGTTTGGTGAGGAAATACAAGTAGGAGTTAGTCTCAACCTCGGCTGCCTCTGATGCCTGGATGTACGCTGGTAAAACCCCGTCATCGGTCAGCCAATGCAGTTGGCCCTGTTGCAAAAAGGCTGCACGATAGTGGCCGCTATCTCTTGATCTTCCAAGATGGAACACTATGGCTCTGACCTCATATGCAAGGGAAGTGGTCTGCAGGTCTGAGTGGCTGCGGAACAGGGGGATGTATACAGTGCGGCTAGATGGCATTCTAAACCGTAGTTTTTCCCCATTATCCTTAAACCTTCCAACTTGGACGACCAGAGCAGCGGGGGCGCTCACAAGCGCATGCCGCTGTGCCTGGTTTCTCCAGTCTATGAAAAGTTTTTGCAGGCTGGTCGAATGTGCTGAGGCATTGACGACGCTGAGGTGTAGAGGCCACACATGTCCATGATCGGCCACCTGCACTGCAGCTAGGCCGCCTAGCTCGGGACCCTCTAGTCGGGACTCCCATGCTCCCTCCGAAGCCGCAGGGCTTAAGTGGGGCCTCAGAAAATGCAGATAGTCGGCTGCATCGTGCTGGCGGTGGGGCTCAATCCATCCCTGCATCAGCACAGTCCAGGCTCGGATGTGCCAAAGGGTGGCATGCAGGGGTTTGCGCAGGAGCCAATGCATGAGCCTACTAAAGTGTCGCTGCACATGAAGGCCATGTGGGAGGTGCTTAGCTACCCATAGGAGAGCTAGGACTACGGAGTTAGCATAACAGTGTGTAGAGGGGTTACGCAGGATCAGGCCAGCAACTTGAGCCTCCGTGGGCTTCAGCGCTGGAGCGTCTGCAAGAGCTGGTCCACGTGCATTGCCAGGGGACTCCGACCCAGACGGGTGGGTCTGGCCGTGGCTCCCACCAGGTGGAGGCATCCATTGCGGCACAGCCGTCGCATCAGGCAGTACATCTGGTGTGCCTCCTGAGTACGATTCTGAATCTGGAGCGAGAAGGGGATAACCTCGCTCTCCATCGTCTGGGTGAGCTTCCGCAGCGG
>CAJNJA010010812.1:0-13410 GCA_905231915.1 Symbiodinium necroappetens | reverse complement strand
GAGAGAGAGAGAGAGCGAGAGCGAGGAAGATCTAGAGAGACCTCAATGATTAGGACAGGGAGTTGAAGTATATGTGATACATGTAGAAGCGGACTCGAAGAGGATACTACACAATAGTCCGACCCCTTATACTACGGGCGTATATGCGCTTGCGCAATCGGTGTTCTTGGTTTTTTTCAGGCTGTGGGATGCTTTCTTCAGCTGCCTACAACCCAGAAGTATTTGTGTCTGCTGGTGGCTGGAGTCCCTTTTGGAGTCCTATCTATAAGGGTGCTGTACTACAGTGGGAGAACTAAAACGGGACACTAGTTTAGAGAACTACCCATATTATGGCGAAAAGGGTATGGCTCTTCTCGTAAGTATTCTGGCAGTTTGAACACTCGGGCTGACGACTGCGTGGCTACTGTGACCCTGACAAACTATGACTGAGGCCATGTGCTATCATCAGCTAGCTATACCACGCAGGTACACATCAAGGGACACCACAATTTGTTACCGTGACAACTAGGGGCATGATAATTCGTTTAGGCCTACGGTGTGGTTGATAATCGCACCATGCTTAGAGTTGCTCCTACCATCCGTCTTATGCTTTCCTCCGTAGACGTGGGCTGAGTGTGCATCTACCAATCCAGCGAAAGGTGGGAGCCCAAAAACAAACGGTTGCCCAAGACCGTGGTATAGCTCCCTTCGTCATTAGAACCAATATAAATAGTTTAAGGCATGTTAAGGAATAGTATGGGTAATCAATATTCAGGTGCCACCAAAATCAGACCCTTGCAACTGCAGGAAGCCGGAACAGGACCTGCAAAGTCCCATGCAGTTAAGTACGCGAAACATGATGGTCTGAACTTACAGCCTAAGGCCCTTACAGTGATCCGGAAGCTTTTCTCGAAGCTTGCCGAACTCCACCGCATCAATGCTGCTGCACAGTCGATGATCTGGGAAGGTTCCTGAAGCAGAAGCCTCGACACGAGGGTTCTGTCAAGTGAGAAAAGTAGCACCGTCAAGAAGAAGAACCCGCCAGCAACTACCGCGGTCTCAAAACATCCGATTTTGGAACCTTCCCCGGTGCCATAAATAACTCAGGAGCTCAGCACATGCACCGAAAAAGATGCCTTTTGCTCTAGACAGCAGTTGGGGGATGGTTTACGGAGGGGTTTTCGAATTTTGCTGTGCTGAAACCCCGAACCCGAATCTCTGAAGCAACAAGCCCTGAACTCGTGAGCCTTAACACCATCATCCCCGAAGTGCTACAACCCCTGAACCTACACACTGAAAACACAAGCAAGGCCGGTACCGTAAACCTTGAACCCAAAAGCCGAATTGGCAATCACATTTCCAAAGTGGGCCCGATCACTTGGCAATTCGGATTCATCGCATTTCTTCCAAAACGCCACCTCCCCTGGCGATACCGGTTGACCACATATCGTAAAACTCGCCCCCTCATTCGGCGATTGGATAAATCTCATGCGCAAACGCGTCCTCTCCTTTGGGGATCTTGGCTCATCTCACGTCCTAAACGCGCCCGCTCTTTTGGTGATCACATACTTTTCATCCCAGCCTCTGATGCTGCGATCACGGATGCAGCGACAAAGAGAGCGAAACGCCCCACCTTAATACCCCCCAGACATCATGTCGTGCTGGAGTTGCGGTCCTCTCCCCTCCATTTCAAACCGCAAATTGGTTGACTTGTAGATGAAATGACGAGCACAGCAATCTTGCCAACAGCTGTTGCGGCTTCGGTGGGCTTGCTGGGATGTGTTTACGGCTCGCTTGCTTGCTTGCTTGCCTGCTTTGCCTGCCTGGCTGGCTGCCTGCCTGCTAGCGAGTCAGCCGGAAAAAGTACCGCACAACAACGAAAATACATAACAAAAAACACATACCGCCACCCCTAATTTGAGGGTACGAAAAGCAGGTTTCAGTCTTGCCCAGCCCAGCCTTGCCTCAAACCCTGTAGAATAAGGCTCGAGGCTCATATGGGTCCAAAGTCCAAAGCTTGAAGCCAAGCGCGGATGCACATCTCAGTCCTACTTGCGTCACTAGAGTCCCAGAGGTCTGCTGTTGTGGCTTACCGAATGAGTCTTTCTTCACCGTCATGTGTATGCTTGGTTCCGTCCAGTTTGTCGCCAATGCTTATCCCTAAACCCTAAGCCCTAAACCCTAAACGCTATTATGATGACAAGAATTGCTTGCTGTGTTATTAGGATGACTTGCCTTAACCACCCGCGAACACCCCCAGCGAGCTTCTGCGCTTTGCATCTTGACATCCTGACGTTCGGGCCCCTGGGACGGATTCCTGTCTGAGCAGGTCCTGGGCTGGATTACTGAGCCAGGGGCAGGCAGAAGTGAACGAGCGCACGCGAAGATATTCAACTTATTCCTTTTTTTTCAGATATGTGCACGCATATATTAAACGCTGCAACTTAATTCAAGAGGCCGCTTTCAGGATTTGATCTTGTTCCGCGACTTTTGTTTAATTTGTCGCCCCTCGCTTCGACTTTTCGTTTCGAAGAAGCTAAACATTGTGCAAAAAGCCTCACAGGAGAGAGCTCCTCTGCATACAGTTACGTCGGGGTCGTTCTGAAATTGAGGAGTGCTTCTTTCAAGGTTGCATGCGTTTTATAGGTTCAAATATTTAAGATTTTGACTATGTCGCATGCATTGCTGAAGGACTAGGAGTGTAGTCTGAGGCCTTCGATTTGCTTCTTTGGGCTACGTCTGAATTCCCATGAGTTGCCAGCATCTTCTCCCGTGCACATGCTCTTGCTGTAGCACGCAGCTTTTTGGGTTTAGGGACTTTTCGTCGTGGGGCGCACTTGCGCGCAGGCCAATCACGCAGGACATGGAGGTCTCAGACAGGATGCACGCACTGGCCTCCTTCAGGCAGCTTCGTGCTTTAACCTGTAGACACTATCTATATATACGTATATATATATACAAGTTTCAGACAAGCATTCTGTTTTAGAAGGGCGCTACAGTCTACAGATCTGTTGTGCATGCTCATTGAAGTGTGGTGTTCCAGAAAAAGAGTGAACCGAATCATATATATAGATCCCACGCAGCAACAGAAGGATCCCCAGTTCAAGAATCCCTATCCCCTACCCTCAAAGGACTCATATTTTAAGGCTTTTGGGCCCAGAGACCCTATTATATATAGCTTTTGGGAGATTTTGATGCTGAAGGTTTATTGATGCAAAGGACTCCCTACTATTCAGCAACCCCCGACTCCGAGGCTTCAGGAGCAACTTGTGTGTCTGCGTTTTCACTCTGCACTCTCCGGAACCCTAAACCCTAATAAGCTTTAAACCTAACCCCTGAACCCTAAACCCTAATAAACATATCTCCGAAACCCGAAACCCTAAGCCCTACTAAACCCCCTAAACCCCATAAATCGTGCTTCTGCGAGACCATGTTAAGAAGGGCGAGTCCAAGCCTCGAGTCTTCACCTCAAAGCCCTTCTTGGATTGTCGGGGGACTGAGTAATTACTTATCGTATAGTCAGGGTTTGGGGTCTAGGGTTGAGGGTTCCCTAAGGGTCCATGTGCCCAAATAGTAGATACAAGTCTCCAGTCTTTAGGACTTCACGTTTAGGGTTTATTGCGCGAGAGAAGCACACGAAGAGAGTGAGGGAGGCAAAGAGAAAGGAACTCAGGAGGTGCAGAGGCGCGCTAGATGCCCCATATGCAGCCTTGCGCCGTTCATCTGCAGTGCAGACCCAAACCTCTGAGCTACCCAAAGGCTCCAAAGTAGTTCCTTTTTATGGTTCATATGGTAATCCCAAAAAGGAACTACTGAGGAGCTTATGGGTATAGTAGGCCAGGACTCTTGACAGCTTGACTTCGGGATGTTCTAGTTCGAAGAAGAGGCGATAGGCCGGTAGCTGGAGACACAGTCAGCACTGAGGGTGCCGACTTCTGCGTGCATCCCACAGAACCTCCGTGACATGAAAAGTTGGCCACATCGTCGAAAGCTCCTCCCTACCCCCTAAACTTTTGTCTGGGGATCCCAAGCCTACCCCTTACCCTGAAAGGACTCATAATTTTAAGGCTTTGGGCCCAAAGGCCCTATTATATATGGCTTCTGGGGCTATGTTGATGCTAGGGGTCCTGCATTAAGCGTCACAACCTCTATAGATAAGAAGTTCATAAATCTACCATCCTGCGGGCTTTGGGGCATATAACCTGTGGAAGTCCGGATGTAGCAATCGACAGGAACCGATGAAGTCTTACCAGCTACGAGAATGGAGCGTTTATGTGAAGTGCACTGTTTAGGTTTTAGGGGTTTAGGGCTTAGGGTTTAGGGGTGTCCACAAACAAAGGCTTGAATTTTCACTGTAGTTTAAACCCAACACAGCCTGAAGGTAGCAGCCTTCGCCAGTAAACCTAAGTCAACTGGAATCACATAGCCCCTGCCCGGTGATTAGGCACTTACGGTGCGCTTAAAAGATCAAAACCCTAAGCCCTAAACCTTCCAAAAACTGAGGCATTTACAGTTTGCTTGAATGCACGCACACCGTTAGCATCAAAATCGCCCAAAAGCCTTATATAATCGGGTCTTTGGGCCTAAAGGCCTTAAAATCATGAGTCCTCTGAGGTTAAGGCACAGGACTTAGTCAGCAGCTTACAAGTAGAGCTAGAGGCCTCCTAGAGCCCATGTACCTTAAAGCTGTTTATAGGGTCCAAAGTAAGATGCAGAGTTACATGGCCGCCATTTAAAAATTAGCCTCACGGGGTTGGGGCTTTGTGAAAGGCTCATTCGGCAGGCTTTGCGCACAGGCGCGCGTAGTATAGAGGCCTCATAACGATTGGAATTGGAATACACATTTTGGGGTATCTTATACGAGAATTACAGTTACATACGGACTAGTATCGGTAAGTCTCCCTAAGGCCTAAACCCTAAACCCCCGAATAGTGTGGGTATATGGTTCCGATCCCTTTGTGAACAAAGGGCAACTTGGATATGACCCCCTGGTAAGGGCGACTGGCAATGTGGAAGTTCTTGGTTTCGTTAGGTTTAGGGCTAAAGGCTTCGGGCAGCTATAGGTTTATAGGTTTTAGGAGTTTGGGGCTTGCGGTTCCGGGTTTGGGGTTCAGGGTTCCGGGTTTTCGCCTTCCGTTTCGGTGAGCCTCTTTGAGGTGCAAGACCCCCAGCTTTGAGGGTTCGAGGGTCCAACTTGCAGAGTTCTAGGGCTTCGGGCGTTCGGGTATAGGTTTTAGGGTTTAGGGGTTCCAAGGCCTGGGGCTTAGGTGATTGAAGGGTTGCTAGAGAGTTGGGATTGGATTCCCGAACCAGATCGTTGTCGTGTGCCCTGCAAAAAATCTTAAGCCCAAATCCCTCCTAAACACCCTACTCTTTAAGTCCCTTGTTGGCTTTGTGGGATCAGCGGTCAGTGTTTGGGCTTATATGGCATGACCCTGTCTTGCTTTTGATCCTAGAAACCCGGCATAGCAACGTCACAATCGTGCGCGGAACTTGCATGAAGAGCAGCTTTTCCTGCTCTAGAGCTCGTCCACTGAAGGACCCTCGGCACTTGAGCCCTTCTGAAACCCTTTTTTTTTCACCCGAAACGCTTTAACTTCCACGCACCTAAAAGGCCTAAAGTTGCATGGGGCTTCCTCCAGAAGACGTCGTGCTTTGACAGGTAGTATTAAGCCTGTGGAGCCGCCAAATTCAGATCGATCTTTCCAAGTGCCACCCCGGCATTTCTTTCACGAGACCATGTTCCTCCAGTCACTCCGATTTAAGTTTTAGAGCTAATTTGCTTTTGGGAGGTTAGGGTTCAAGTTTAAGGTGTAGAGCCGGTGAAAGGCTTAAGTCTCGGGTTTAGAGTTTAGAGTTCAGGGGCTGTGGGTTTAGGGTTTATAGGCAACATGCGGGGGGCCCTAAACCCTAAACGTCAGCACGGAGCATGTCTTACATGGGCATAGAACTTGGTTCTTCAGAAGAACAGAAGTTCTGGCCACATAGCCCCGTCGTACGTTGGAGCTTCAATGACCAGAACAGGGCTCCATTAAAGGGTTGCTTTGATCAGCCGTAAGGGCTACTAGAAGGGGTTCGTACAAGGGCCTTGTATAATTGGGAAAAGGGTTTGGAGGTATACTATAGCATAACTGTATATGGGATGCGGCTGTATGGGAATAATGGCTGAAGTCACAACGATAAGACACATGATACAACAACCACCGCAGCAACAACAAGAATTGACACTAGCTTCGAGACAAGGAATTTGGAAAGCAAAACCAACAACACGAACTGATCTTGTTTAATTGGCCCTGGTCCTCGTCGCTGTCGCATCTACTGGCATCTGCATCTATTCTCCGTGCTTGTGTGATATCAAACCCTTGTAGTCGTGCTAGCAGGAGGACGCAAGAGAACGGGTCGTACCACTTGAAGAGGAGGACCAGGAGCATGAACATGAACAGGAGTACGTAGGAGTAGGAGGAGCAGCAGCAGCAGTAATTTAGTAGTCTTAGTGACAGCAACGGTGATAGTCGTAGAGGCACTAACCACACAATTACAGTAGTTCCTCCAGAAACCGGATTAACCCGGCAGGTACTTCTTTAACAGCCGCCACCGTGATATTACTACGAGAAACCGTACTACACATTGACACAACGTCACCATGATCCTGCTACCAATAGTGTCCATAATCTTGACCCTTCGGAAAGCAAAAAATACTGATCGAAACAGCTTTGGGCCAACCGGCCAAGCGAAACCCGAACGGAACAGGTTCATTCCAATCTAGGCCCTGTTCTTGTTTGGTACCGTACCATATGTACCCTAATTTCAAAATCCATCACCCGAGAAAAAACAAAAGGTTATCTGTGCGGCGAGTGCTTGGGTCCAGGCCAAGGAATGATGTCAGGACTTGCTGGTTTGCTTTGACAGCTACGATGCGGGATGCAGCTTGGGAAGCACCTGATTCAGAATTGCTCCACATGGAAACGGGAGTTTGTGATGCTGAAACTGGCGACCTTTGCCACAAGCGGTCCTCTCGATGGCCTTAAGCCCGAAGCCTACATGCTGTTGTCGTGAATGAGCGGCAGAAACCTTTTTTCACTTTTCCGTACTACCTTCGAAGCCAGCACTACGAGCAGCTTATTCCGTGGGGCACTCAGACAAACCCTAAACCCTGGCCCTAAACCCTAAAAAGATACTGGGTCAGGTGCACTGCTACGAGGGCCTTCGGACCAAGCCGATGATCGTGAAGCTGAGACTGTACAGTTCCTTAAGTGGCATCGAACATGCACTTAGGTGTGTTGGCAACTATATTGAAGTTCTGGTTAAATGCCACAAGGCGTGTAGTGAATCAGAGTGCTTGCAATCCCAAGATCAGACGGATGTCTTGAAGCCATGCACTTTTCAAGGTCTTAGGGACCGTCTTACTTAACCCCTCAAGCCTAAGCCTAGACCCAGCAAAGCCTCAAGACTTTACACCGGCACCAGAAATCCTAAACCCTGAACCCTAACCCTAAGGCTCAAAATAGCCCAACAGCCTTATATAGTATAGTCTGTGAACCCAAAACCATTAAAATATGAGTCCTTAGATCCTTAGATTAAAGCCAGGCCCCAGACCCCAAACCGGTAAAGGCCTAAAAATCCGCTATCGCGAGAACTCCTTGGGCAAGGTTACGCTTGGTAAATGCATTCGGCGGACGCCAGAATCCGGAGACATGCAGAAATGTCCTAAGGTGAGGTTTAGGGTTTAGTTTCTTTTTGAGGGTCTAGGTGTTTAGGGTTTGGGGGGTTGGGGTCTAGTTAGTGGTTTAGGGTGTAAATCTACTAAAGTTTATTGGCGATTGGCCAGAAAGCCTGAACCCAGGTAAATCCTAAGCCCTCAAACTCTCGCACACTCGCTGCTGCCGCCGCTGCTGCTGCTCTTTATGATTCCTTACGTACCATTGCTGTTCTAGCTATTCCCACGTTGTTACTTGTCTCTACCTTCGCTGCACAACCTGCTTGTGAAGGTGGTGATGCTGCTGGCTGCGGTGATGGCGGCTCGCAATGCCGGTAATGTAGGGGTCTGAATGCGGCCTTAGCACCTGTATCGGTTTAGGGTTTAGGGTTCGGGGTCTGGGGTTTAGGGTTTAGGGGTTTAGGGTTCAGGGCTTAGGGTTTAGAGTTTAGGGTTTACGGTGAACGTGCACGTCGCAATCCCTGGAATCCGCAAAAACCACGGTGAAGATGCTTTGCATCTTCGGACACAGGCAGACTGCCACGGCTCCGGTGAGCTCAGCATCCAAAGGTTAAGGGGCGTTAGTCTTTGAGACTCTATAATTACGGGATACAAACAGGCTTCTACAGGTTTTCTATTCGACTTACTGTCAGGTTTTCACGCGGCCTATCCTAAACCCTCATGCTTAAAGAAAAAACTCTAAACCCTAAACCCCCTAAACCCCCCTAAACCCTAAACCCTGAACCCTAAACCCTAAACCCCTAGGCGAAGTGAGGCCGTGCCAAAAGCTTTGATGGCACCGATGCATACACGACACGACTGCAGGCGTAACCCGCCCCCACCAACTCAGCTCCATATTCCAAAGATGTCTTTTGGGGCTTAGGGGGTTTCTGGGGTTTAGGGTTTAGGGGGTTTAGCGGGTTCAGGGTTTAGGGTTCAGGGTTTAGGGGGTTGAGGGTTGAGGGTTCAGGGTTTAGGGGGTTTAGGGTTGAGGGCTTAGGGTTTAGGGCATGAGCAGGTGACAGTCTGATGTCCCGGCCACACGGAACCGTAAGGGTCCAAATATCGAGTATGCGCATGCTCTCCCCAAATACATACTCCTACGTTACCACTACCGTAAACTTTAGACACTCTTCCAAAACACTATCCCACAATACTGTTGTCCGAACACCCAGGTACATGAATCAACCCTAAACCCTAAACCCCAAACCCTAAACCCTACTTGTGGCCCTTACGGGAAGCAACGGTCGGCACCTGGCAAAAGCGAAGGCCAATTTGATCTCAGGAGCCCAGGAACGTCCGTAAGTCGGTGTTTAGGGTTCTACTTGTGGAGAACCGGGTTTAGGGTTTAGGGAACCCTAAACCCTATAAACCCTAAACCCGGAGGGTTCTACAGTTTTAGAAGGGTTCCCGGCTGTTGGGGCTTCAGGAGTCAGGGTACGGTATGTTGGCTTTGTTGCTTGGAGTTCACGGTTTGGCAACTACGATTCCATCCAGCACAGCACGAATCAAGAACCTTCGACTGCTCCTTCCAGCGGAGGTGTTTAACTCATCCGCGGGATCCGTAGCCACAACTCAGTAAACCTGAACCGCGAAACCACTTCTCCCCATGCTACTTTGCGTTTCACTATTCTTGTTATTTGACATCTGCATTAAGACCTCAAAACCCTAAACCCTAAACCCTAATTCTAAACTGCACGCCCTAGCCCCACAGCTTCGTACTCGGACGTCGGCCCCTGAAAAATCTGGGGCGCTGCTTTCCAGAGCTCTTCTGCGGCTGTGACTTTAGCTTTTTGATGAGGGGTTTGAGGGCTTTTGGATCAGGATCCGGGTTAAGGGTTGAGGGTGCTGCGTAGAACTTTAGGGTGTAGAGTTTAGTGACCCTCTGAACTGTTCAGGGTGTCAATGTTATTGCTCTTCACATAGCAAGCCACTGAAAGACACCGGGCTCACTCATCAGGGGTCTCATTGAGGATGGAGTTGAGGGCTAAAGACTTTTCGACTCAGATCTAAACGATCAAATTGAACCCAAGCAAGACGTGAAGACCTGACAGGGTCAGAGTGGCAAGTTCGGCGTGACTTAGGTTTTTGGGTGGATAGATGTTGATAGGGTTAGGAATTTACGGGTTTGTTGGGGGAAGCCCAGCTTATCACTGAGTTTGCCAGCAGATCCACGAAGAAGAGCTTGGAACAGTAGCAGCCCACCACATGCACAAACTTTCAATGCTTAAATGCGTGGAACATGCATGCGTGCCACATTGCCTAAGCCTGGCTGGTAGATGCACATGATAAAGAGTGCGTTGATAGCTAGTCTCCCATAAAGACGTTCTACCCGAACACCCACTTCAAAAGGAGCCCTCTACGTTCAGGACCCCATGACCCTCGAAGAGGCCACTATATCCTCATACTATGAATCCCTATATATGGTGCATGAACCCTGCAACCCCTTGGGTTGGGGGTGTATTTCGTCTTTAAGGTTTTCACTCGCCAAAATCCCGAACACACGCCTTACTTCAGATCAACCAATGCTTCGGCTTTGGGATTCAAGATCAGATCTACGAGAGCTCGAAACTGAGGCTTAAGGGTGCTGGCTTTTCGGGTTTAGGGTTTTGGGGCTTTGGGTTTAGGGCTTCGGGGTTTAGGCTTAAGGGTTCTGGCTTTTCGGGTTTAGGGCTCTTGGGCTTTGGGTTTAGGGCTTCGGGGTTTAGGGTGACCTAGGCTGTCTTTTTTTCAACACCAGTTTCTGGAACACCGAGCCCCTTCTGGCACCCTGCGACATGAGCCTACAGCTTCCAATTTTCCATTCGGACTCGAGGCCTAGCGTAAGATAATGCCGGGGCCTTTGATCAGAATAAACATATTTCGCGTGTAAAAAGGAACCTTGGGGAATGGTATCCCTAATCATTCATGCTTCTATAACTTCTATACTTTCTATCCCTAACCCTCCAGGTACCTACTAAAAAGGGCCCTGGGGGCTCTGGTACCCTATATAGTAGGTACCTGGGGGGTTAGGGCTATATGTGATGGGGAGGGTTGTGTTGTATTTCGTAAGCTCCAACCCCTAACTGCTCTTCGAAACCGCAACCTACAGCTCCTGAGCCAAACAATATGATCCCGAAGGCCTTACGTACCGAGCAGGAGATTATGACCCAGAACGGTCCGTGTACTTTCAAGGTGCTTTTCATGGGCCTTTCTAGGGGGTCGTTTTCGGGTTGGGCTTTCAGTTGGGAGCCTAACCCTGCAGATCCCACATGGGTAGTTCCTTTTTGGGTCCTCAATATAGTGTACAGCACCCTTATAAAAAGGACCCTAAAAGGGAACCCTATTTTAGAGAGCCTCCCACATGTTTCAGCAAGCAGACCAGTTCCGCAGGGTTCCGCCCCTGAAGCCTGAGTTAGGGACCGAAGACTCCGTGGCAGTGGGGGCCTCTGTACTCTTATACACACCCTTCTGATATGATGCGGGTACTCTGAAACCCTATATGGATAGTCTTGTAGGGTCTCTTTTTTTTTATGAGTGTGCCGTAGTATACTTCGGACCCTAAAAGGGACCCTAATGTAGAGAACCACCCATATGGTACTTGAGCCTAACCCTAATGGTCCAAAGGACCCAATAATAAGGTACTTTGGTTACGGATAGTAGTTATCTAGGTTAATATTTGGGAGAGTATATCGTTATTAGGTACCTGGACCCTAAACCCTAAACCCTAAACCCCTAAACCCCTAAACCCCTACTTCAGGTTCAAGCCCTTCACGGCCCAGGTGGGCCCTGAAGAATCTTCCAACCAGGAAGCAAGGCCCGACAAGCAGCTCTGCTGTCGCAGCAGGGTCTCTGTGGTCTCGTCGCAGGGGTTTGGCGCGTAGATCTTCTAAGGGTTTAGGGTTTAGGGCTTAGGGCGTGTAGATCTTATAACCTTTACTCTCAAGGGACTCATGTTTCAAGGCTTTTGGGCCCAAAAACCCTATTACATAAGGAGTTTGGGCTATTTTGATGCTAAGGGTAAGGTTTTAGGTTTGAGGGTCTTCTTGGGCATCACGAAATTAGAGCAATTTTCTGCGCAACGTGGCAACCTACACGACGATTATCCTCAACCCTAGAACTCGACTCTTAGGGCCCTTGGACCCTTAGGGTGCTGTCAGACCTTCCTTACAGCTCTCAACCCTAAGCCCTAATGGATGAGGTGGTCTTGAACTCCACTAGGCCTGAAGGTGACAGCAAAATGGCTCAAACAAAACTGTCAGGCTCTTGAAGTTCTCTTCCGGCTGCGATCTCTCAGGCAACTCTAAACCCTAAGCCCGTAGCCCTAAACCCTAAAACGTAAACCACTCAGAAGATGAACCAAAGAGACCCGGACTGTTGCAAGGCCTCACTGCGTGCTGCAGCAGGGTTGGGACCTTGACACGTTCGTCTTGGTTTCTGTGTCGGTAAAGTTACAGGGTTGGCGATCTAAAATAGGTTTAGATACAGGGTTGGCGGTCTAAAATACCCCAGTGAAGCTTATGATTAGACACCAACACATAACAAAGTCATGCTGCACTGGGAAGAAAACCTCACAGAGTCTGACGACTCTTTTCTCAGGGCCCTCACCAGGGGAACTCAGGGACCTCATGGCAATGTTCGTGTAGCCATCATGTAGCAGCAATACCCTTAGCATCCAAGGACTCATATCTTAAGGCTTTTGGGCCCAAAGACCCTATTATATAAGGCTTTTGGGCTATTTTGATGCTACGGGATAGGGTTTAGGGGTTTAGGGTTTCAGCCCATCTTGAGGGTCTGGTGCAGAGCTGGTGATGCTGAAGCTCGACACGCAGTTCTTCCATCAGTCCTTTTGCAGAGTTTGGAGGTTTGGACCCTACCGGAATTCAGGCTTTCGGGTCTAGAACTTGCCCTGAGGGTTCAAATACCTGATAATCATCTACTCTCCCAAAACCTCCTACCAAACTACTGCCCTAAGCCCGAGTATCTGACTATCAGGTCCCGAAGTAGTTCCTTTTTATGGAGTATATTTAGAATCCTATAAGGTAATCCCGAAAAGGAACTACTTAGGGGCCTATGAGTATCTAACTATCAGGTCCCTTGCGCCGATCGAGCCCCAGGCAAACCCGACAAGACCCGCACTATAGAACCCTTACAAGACGCCCCAGACCCCATTATCAACTCCTTTGGATTCCTTAAACCCGCAAACCCCGAACCCTAAAACCCTAAAGCCCTAAACCCTTAAACCCCAAACCCTAAACCCTTGACCCTAAACCATTAAACCCCAAACCCTAAACCCCTTAACCCTTAATCCTTAAACTCCAAACCCTAAGCCCCTTGGCCCTTAACCCTTAAGCCCCAAACCCTAAACCAACCCCAAACCCTAAACCCCTTGACCCAAAATATTTAAACACCAAACCCTAAGCCCCTTGACCCTTAACCCTTGAACCCCAAACCCTAAACCAACCCCAAACCCTAAACCCCTTGACCCAAAATATTTAAACCCCAAACCCTAAGCCCCTTGACCCTTAACCCTTAAGCCCCGAACCCTGAACTCTGGGAGTTAGGATTAGGGGGACCCCTTCAAAATCTAGACCCTCTCAATAAGGTCCCCTTTAAGAGGGCCACAAGTAGGGTTCAGAAGGGTCCCCTTTAAGGGGTCTCCCTAATACTACCTAGGATAAACCCAGTATGTGGGTGGTTCTCTCAACTAGGCTCACCTTTTTTTGGCCCCCGAAATAGTGCGGCACCCTTATAAG
>CAJNJA010010811.1:304-12077 GCA_905231915.1 Symbiodinium necroappetens | reverse complement strand
TTATCACACAAGTGTGAGAATGACCTTTGTGCAAGGAGAGCAACGATCACTATCTTCCGGTAGCTGCGTGCAGTGGCATAATCGCTAGTGCGTCCAGCTGCGCAAGGGGAGAATATACACTTTGGCTTGAAGCACATCGGTCAGGGCCAGTCCATGCTCTGGCATGAGTCCAACTGGAGTTTCTTGGTAAAGGCATGGGCTTGTTGCAGCATACGATTGTATGTGTTGTGGACAAGCCCGTCAATCAGGTGACTACTTCATGAAGACTCTTGTGGATAGGATGAGATGGTCCACGCAGAGCGAGAAGTATCGATGCAAGACATGGCCGGAGTGGCAAGCGAACAGAGGCAGTCGTAAGCCACTGAGCATTCACAGTGGTACGGTCGATGTTGTTTGGACGAATTAATGGGGCGGTCTGGTCCACACAGGTCGCTCGCAGCAGTCATGCACGGTGAACAGAAGCACAGCCTCCGCAGGCCTTGCAATCTATTAGCTGTGTAGTCGGGCAGGAGTAAGAAGTAGTGATCTGATGAGTGGAGCGTTGTTCATCAGTCAGGTGCTTCCCAGGTGTCGCCACGGGCGACCGCCAGCTGCCCAGTCCAAGGCCGGGAGTGGCTGAATGACGTGAAAACAAGTCGTGAATCCTTGCTAGATCGTTTATGCTGGGTAAGTGGTGGTCGACTGAGCAGACATATCGGCACAGGTCCTGTCAAAGCCAGCCAAAACAAAGCCGCCGAAGGCGGGCTGCTTCCACCAGCCGGGGCTTCCAACAATTTGTAGGCTTTGCCTGAACCATTGTGCTGGGTGACTGGTGGTCGACCAGCTGGACACACTGACATGTCGGCACAGGTCCCAGCCGAAACAAGGCCACCCAAGGCCAGACTATCCTGTACGTGTAGCTTTAGCGCGTCATGGGTCCTGTGCTTTGCTATAGCTCTGTTGTGCTGGATAGGTGGCTGTCGACTGAACAGTCTTGTCCGCACAGATCCTGTCAAAGCCAGCCAAGACAATGCCGCCGAAGGCCGATCCCTTCACCAAAGCCGATGCAATCTTGAATGAATGCAATGTTTATGGTGAGTCTAGTGGTCGTGTCAACGGACGTCAATGCAGGCCCTCTGCGGCAGCCAGCCAAAAGAAACAGAGCCAGCGCAGGCTGGTGTAATGCAAGCGTTGCCTAGTCAGCGGCCGCTTTGTATCTGTGCGGCAGGTCCATCACAGGCGCCACGACAATCGACAGGAGGCCACGTGTCGCAGGGCAGTGCAATCTAGCCGTTGCATGCTCGGCGGACGGCTTCGCCAGGCAGCTTCGAGAATTGCTGCTTGGTCGATAGTTTGAGGGCCCTGGGCTTCAAACTCTCTTACACAGGCCACGGGCCCTTCCGTCTTGGGGAGGGGAATTTGTGGCTGACGCCGTGGAAGACTCTTGTCTACTTAGAGCATCCTGCTTTACCCACGAGTCCGCATAAGGCATATGCTTGCCTGCATCTCTCAGGAAAGAATTGCAACCCACCACGTGGAACTCTCTTGTGCGAACGCCTGGCAAGTATGTGCTAGCCTACGCGCATCACTTCGTCGCAGCCAGGGTAGAAGAAGATGGCAGCTTGTATGTCAACTTCACCAATCGAACCCATGCCTTTCAGCCTTTCCTTTTGGGTCATACAAAAGAGAATCGAGCGTTTGCTCGATGCGAAGACTCCGCGCGACTGGTTGCAAATCCAGAAGCGTTCGATGTGGTGTGCCGTGTTTGTAGCAGAGAAGAAAGTCCAGCGACACAGGAAGTCTGGGACGACAACACCGAGCATCCGCTAGTGTACTCTGGTGCAGGGATCCCAGAGGAAGTCATGGTGGAGCTTCCAACTTTTTTCTTTTCCCTCCAATACTTGCGTGCCCTAGCCTGCACCAACGTAAGAATGCGTCATGCAGCCGGCAATCCCCAGAACTGGCGTGACCGGATCTTGTTTTTGGACACAGAGGAATTTCAGACTGCGAGGGTGCTGCAAGCCATGACAGGGTTTATGACACTCTCTCGCAATGTGATGCTCTGTGTACGCCAGCTGGCTATGTTCCAACCATCGAATGCTTTGCTGGTATGGAGGGCGGAGGCGGTTCAAACTCCACAGAACATAGTCAATGCAATGGGTGGCTTTAGATCCGTGGGCCCACTCATGGGAGGGGCGTCCTTCAACCTCCAGCTACCGAAAAGTGCGTCTGGTCTGTACATTGGAGTTCGGGAGTGGCGAGGCGTGAAGCAAACATACTTGCGGATCGACAACCTGTTTCGTCCGGGAACTATGTGGTCTTTCGGCGTCAACCAAGAAACAGCCAGGCCGCACCCAGGAAGACATCGTTTCCAAGTCCTGCCTGATGTTCGGAATCGCTTCGACCTGCGATGGACGAACCAGTCTTTCCGGGTGGACCTGAATGGAGTCGGTGTTTCAAACCTAAGGCAGCAGAATCCAAACGACGAGCGCCAGGCATGGGCTGCGCCTCCTTTGTCTGAGGTGTTCGTTTTGGTTTTTGGCAGGCTCCGCCCACAAGATCGACTGCCTCTTGTAGAAGCACTGCCATCCTGCGTGCTTCTGAACGCAGAAGTGCGTTGCTGCATCTGTGACAGGAACTATACTATATCACAGCCGCGATGGGCAGTCTGCAGCTTCTGCGACACATGGGTCTGCAGGTCGCACGTCACGGGCACTCCATCCCGCTTGTGTCCCAAGTGCCCCATGCAGTTGGGTGACTACCTCGGTGGCAGTGACGCAACCACATTAACTTCACACGCTTACAAGAGTGCATTGGGAGGAAGCTCTGCAAAGAACGCTGTTTCCACGTCGTCTATGAGTACTTGGAAGCCTGAGCAATGGTTGCGTCTGAGCAGGAGCAGAGCAGAGGCGTTGCAAAAGCGCTGTCGAAAATGTACTGAAGACGATGAGGAGTGTGCCAGTGCCTTTACCCTTAGCTGGCAAGCAAGCATGTCCCCGGTGTGCTGTCCTAGTTATGGAGTTGGCACGTCACAGATTCGCATTCCTCTCCCGTTGGTCCAAGTGGAAGGCCTTCCCATCCTGCAGAACGTTCCCTCTCAGTTCGAGGACCTTATTCCTCCTAAAGTTACATGTAGTCTTCTTCGTCACGCCCATCCTCATCCTCGTGACCAGCAGATCGATTTCGTGGAGACTACCCACACCTACTTCGTCCACGGCGAGCGTGTTCCTGTGTCTGTGACTGGTTTGGTGCATTCCTTTGCGCAGCCCTTTGATGCTGACCAGGTTATCGCGAAAATGACGGCCGGTTTCAATTGGCCACGGACGCAGTACATGGTTACTGTGGACGGCCAATCGAGGCCCATGACTCCAAGCGAAATCAAGGAAAGCTGGCGTAAGAATGCAGCCGAAGCCGCAGGGCTAGGCACATGGATGCATTTGCAAATAGAAGTGCTACTGAACGGAGGTGGCGTGCCGGCGATAACGACGGAACTGCAGCTGTTCTCGGAGTTCCTGCGTACTTCGCAGCAGCTGCTGGCGTTTCGCACGGAATGGTGCATATTTGGAGAGGAAGAGAGAGTCGCCGGATGCATTGATTTCGTAGCGTTGCACGCCTCAGGTGAAGTTGTCCTCTTTGACTGGAAGAGGACAAAGGAGCTGTCGCGTAAATACTGCAACAAATGGGCGCGCATGAAGCCACCTCTTTGTCACGTCGAAGACTGCGCCGGCCTGCACTACCGGCTGCAGTTGAACCTTTACAAGTTTCTTTTACAGAAGTATTATGGCCTCCGTGTACGAGGCATGTTCATCGTGGGCCTGCATCCAGACAACTTAGCGGCTGGACCGTTTTTGGATGTGGTGCCAGACATGCCCAAGGAAGTTGATGCAATGCTGCAGGTACACCGTGCCCGCCTGGTGGCCTCGCAACCACAGGGACCTCTTGCAGGCCATGAACAACTGCAGGTGTTCGGCGGAGCCGTTGCGCGGACGGAGCTGCCGATAGAGGTGCTGGAGTCTATGCCCTGTCACTTTTTCAGTTGGGGTTATCTTGCTGCTTTGGCTACCGTGTCAAGGTTTATGCTTTCGATCGTCCGGCGTTTTCGAGATTGGAGCGGAAAGGATGTGGCCATAAACAATTCCGAGTTTTGGCACAGACGTAGAGTATTATCTATGTATCGGTTCTGGGGGCATGTTCGAAGCTTAGCAGTGGATATGCCGCAGCTAGCCATGTTTATGGACGTTCCACAGCAAGCAAGACTTGTCTGGTCTATGGCAGCTATTCCGCGACCCCCAACTTCTACAGGCTTTGCGTACGGGCTTGTGTCCACGCAGCCTCTCATGGGTTTCGCTTGCTTCGAGATAAGAATCTCCCGCGATATCTCGCGGCTGAAGATCGTTGTGCAGGACCTACAAGGAACTTCTACTTCGTTTTTTCGTGTAGAGAACCTTGGCACTCCGGATGCCCAGTGGGTTCTGAGTCTGAACAACGCGCCGCCGCTGCCGATTCCGGCAGCCGTCACTCACATCTTCCGTCCGTATGAGTCCATTTGTTTCAAGCTAGAGTGGAGCGAGAGAAAGTTCCAGGTGGACATGAATGGCAACAAGGTGTTTGCTGCACGATTGCGGGCACCTTTCCAAGTGTCGGCACCGCCGCTGTCCAAACTGTCTATCTGGGGATATTCGTCCACGAGGCAGGTGGTGGACGATGACTTTCAAATCAACACAGCACCTTCTCCAGTTCTTCGCGATGCTCAGATTCGCTGTATCGTATGCCACGAAGTACATAGTCTTCTGTTCCCACGTTGGAGCGTGTGTCCGTGCTGTCACAACTGGGCCTGTGCTCGTCATGTGGGCGACGCGCCCTGGAACCCGTGTCCGGGTTGCGCTTGCTCCTTAGCAGACTATATGGGTGGCTCGCTCATGGAATGCCCAGCATGGTCGGAGATGGACCCACGTACTGGTGAGGATGCCGACCAGTGCGACATTGTGCATGATTTGGCGAGGTTGGAGTCTACGCGAACTAAGGCAAGAAGGAGTGATCAGTTACAGGTTGAGGGCGGTTCACAGATGCCAGGAGATGGTTTCCCTGAGCTGGGTGAAAACCCCGAAGCTGATGCAGATGCTGCCTCCGCCTTATGTGCTGCTTCCCTGGACCAGCATGATGACCAGTTCAGTCAAGATTTGGAAAATCACCTGAAAGAAGCTGATGAGGCAGAGGATTGCGATTATAACCAGATCCTGGAGCAAGTTCGCAAAAGACGTAAGTTGGAAGGCGCGTCGACAACGATGCAAAACTTTCAAGAGAATTTTGATCGTCTGCGAGAGTGTGCTGTTGATGCTATCACCAGTATGGTTCCCCTGCAAGTACCAGAGGAGATGAGCATACCTCAGAAGGTTCAGCACCTCAGGAAGCAAGTTCTGGCTGTCTTCCCCAGCATGGGTGATGATCTGCTGCGCGTTGCAGTGGGTGCTATCGCAGTGTACCGCATGCGGTTGTTTGACCTCCATGTGCGTGAGCTCGTGCTGCTCCTGTGGATCTTCGAGGGTGAATCGCACATGCGATGTCACTCCGGCGACCTGTATTTCTTCAACCACGGAGCATTTACGTTACATCGCGGTGTTCCACCGCAGGCTACACTGGCTCGTTGCAAGCGGTTTTGTCTTCGTCTCGAGGGTCTATTCCGACTCGCCAGCCCTCCCATGGAGAAAGATGAAGATGTGTTAAACAACATACGGGAACTCTTGAGCACCCACAACGATTCGGAGAAAGTTCTCCTGAACATGTGTGAGGACGCAGCAAGCGGATGCCATGAACGTAGGTCAGGGCGAGGCAGAATCGCCGAAGAAGTCGGCGATGGAGCAGTCGAAGGCATGGGTAGGAGTAGCCGTTGCCAGTACACAGCCGATGCTTTGTCCAAGGCTGGGCTGTCAATGCAGCAGAAACTGCTCGACGACAGGATCTTCAACCTAGTAGTTGAATGGTGCGACAGTCCGCAGAACAGAGCCTCTGGCGTTTCGTACGGGGACTCTGCTGTCTTGTACGACCTGCAGGATCGGATCGTAACCCCGGTGCAGGGACTGCCCGAGCAAAACATTTATTTGCATATTCCCCACAACATATGTCGAAGCTTGGACGATCCCCTCATGCAACAAGCCAGCGTGCGTCTGGAGAAGTTCTATGCGGAAACCTTTTGGTTGAACAACGATGCGGTCTGGATGCAGATATTTTGATGGGTTATTAAGCATATAAGGATGTTATATGTAACGAGTGTAAGTGAGCCTCTAAATCCCGTTGTGTGAATAACTATGCCAAGGTCTTCGCGTGCTGCCAAGCAGCTATAGCGCTGGCAAAGCGTGGGGAGAACGTGGTCCGATGCTTTATCGGCATCAGCCCAGGAGGCGCGAACATGTACATGTACGTTGTAAAACACATGTCTGAGATCACACTTAACTCGACATGACATTCGAGCTGGCGTTCGCAAGAGATGTTACCAGCATACGTCCCGACGCATGCCCAGGAGTGGGTCAATCCCTATACAGCAGCCACCTGGACGCGGTGTATGCGCACAACCACAAGTTTATTGACCCAAACATCTGGTATGATGAGCAGGAGATGCGTAAGCAGGTGGAGCAGGCTGCCGGGTGCATGATCCTTACTGCTCAGGAAGCACCAGAGACATCGAAGCGCATGCGAGAGGATCTGTACAAAAAGACCATGTCGGGAGATGGCATCGCTGGCCGCCGTCCGTATGGCATGCTCACGCGCATGATCGAGCTCATCGGGTGGACGCGCTTCGAGGTCAATCGGCTGATGCGCTTCCTTGGAGTTACTGAGCATAACTTTCCGTCTATCCTCCGAAGATCACTGCTGTGGCTGCCGAAGGCTCGTTTCATAGATGAGCGCATCATTCTGAATAATTATCCGGACGCAAATCTGGATGGGTATTTCTCAAAAGATGAGAGCCTCAAAACCTTCCTGCGGAGCGGTCCATGCATCCTAGCAGCCTTGCATATGCAACATGCGTTCGAAACTCTCACCAGTCGTGATGCGTGTTTTCGTATGATTGAGGATTACGCAAATCAGCCCTTGACAGAAGACCTGCTGCGACAGGCTTGCGGTTTACCTGCCAAGCTTCGCTCCTCGTCCTGCAATCCTCAGCTGCCGATCCCAGTCGATCCTGCGAGCCAAGAGAACCGAGACATCAGGAAGCAACAGCTGCGGAATGTTGCTGATGCTGTCAAAGACCTTTGCCTTGCCAAAGTCAAAACCAGCATCACCAAAGCCATGTTCAAGTACTTGAAGCTTCCGTCGGATCATCCTTCTGATATGGAGAGGGATGCTATCTGGAAAGCTCTCTTTGACGAGAAGATGCTCATGCAAGAGAAGATAGACGGCAACTGCAAAGAAATGGGCTTTCCGACCGTTCAGGTTTCTAAATCTGTTTATGAAAAGTTTCCGTTGCAGGGCAATCAGCCCGAGGTCTGCTACACGGAGATTCATGATATGGCTGCATTGCACAGATACGTGAGGTCTTGTCCCGATAGGGAGTCGAACGTGGCGGTCATGCTGCAACACATCGATGCAGCGATCAGGGGCTTGAGATCGGCTGGTCGTCAAGGCAAGCAGAGTTTACTGAATCAAGAGAAAGTGGAGCGGCTCGAGAGGGCTCGCCGTAAGCTGTCTGAGATGGAGCTGCTCTTGGCCAAGTGGGAAAAGACAGATCCAGCGGGGTTGGCCTCAAGCCAGCAGCCCTCGCAAAGCACAACGCCAACGAGGCGGGTACGTGGCAAGCACAGCACCGACGACGTAGCCGACGAACCCGCTGAACCCCGGCAGAGGCGTGTGACTTACCATCGCAACTTTCAGGGCCTGCTTCGGACGAGGGCGTATGCGAAGGGTCTGGGCGTGCAAGCATGTCCACGTCGATTGCAGCGAGTACTCTGTCCCGATACACATGACCTCGACATCCAGAACGCCGTTTTCGTTGTACTACACCAGTTGATCAAGAAGCTTGGCGATTCAACTGATGTCCCACAGTTTGTGTTAGAAACCATACAGAAATGCGCAGAGCATCGAAACCAGATATGCGAGGAGGACATGAAAACAAGCATCAAAGAAGGCAAGCATGTGCTGCACGAAATTCTATTTGGTGCAGCTGTTCCTGCTAGTTATGCTCAAGTTGGTTTCTTGTCGCAGCTGCAGAAAACATCCGTCTACTTGAGATGGCTGGCTTGCTCGCTGCTGCCAGATGTCTTCGAATGCGTCCAGGCCATGGCAGATAAGAAGAACCCTATGGCATCAACTCTTTTCTATCTGTATGCCGCGACAGAAGATTACATCCTGCGCTCCTGGGAAGAATTTTTGGATGCGCAGGCGCTGAGCCACGTCTCTCTGCATTTCGATGGTGTCAGGCTGGGCGGCATCGCCGAGGCAGATGTGGAGCGTCTGTGCGACGACTCGGCTACCGCTATCAAAGGGAAAACAGGGTTCGAAGTCAAAATCGTTCGTAAGCAGCACCTCTACTTTCGAGAATGGTGTCGAACACCAAGCGAGCGAAGTGAGGTCGCGGTCGAGGAGTCGCTTCTGACGCAAGGCAATTGCATTCCACTAGCGCTGGCCAGGCTTTTTCCGGATAGGAAGCCAGACATATTATCAGAGATCTGCAAGACGAGCCACCAGAATTGCGAAGCCGCGAAGGTCGGCTCTCGGTCATATCGCTCAGTTTGCGATAGCTCGAACCTTCAAGCTGTTCCCTGTCTTGGTTTGGATATCACAAAACCTGGTCAGTATCTTCTGCACTGTGAGCATGATGGCAAACCGCATTGTTTGTCCTGCACTTGCAACGAAAACAACCTTATCGAGATCGGCGACGGGAAGTATGTCACCAGGATGATGCTGTCCGAACTGCGCAAATTTGCATCGGAAGCCATAGATACACACTCCATTGTGACCTTTAGGCTTTTCGCGCAGGAGGGCGATCGAGTCCAATTGATAAAGTCGCTGCAGGTTCTGCAGGGCTTACATGCGGGAGCCAATGTAGCAGATCCTGAATGGATGATGGCTTTGTCACATGAATGCGAATATGCCGGTGAAGAGTGTTCGGAAGACGAGTGCGACGTCCAATCCGAAGATGACAACGAGGAAAGAGTCGTCAAAGTGGGAGATTCGCTGTTGGCTTCCCTAGCAAGCGAAGTGAACACTTTCGAGCAAAGTAAATCCAGCAGATGCCCTTTCAGATCTTTTCAGTACCCTGCACGTGTTGCGAAGCATGTGCAGCGGTATCACACGGCGTCGAAGCAATACACTTGCAGTGGAACCAAGCAGCTCAAGATCATATGTGCGCTTTTCGACAATGATCAGATTGCCCGTCGTCGCAAGGGAAATTATCTATCCAGAAGCGCAGGTTTGCTGAGGTCATCGGTTCAGCCCCCCCTCTCGGAGAAGCTAAACGAAATTGACCGCAGCATCCGCTTGGTGCTGACAGGAAAGGGGCCGGAGTTCTGGAATGCAGCTGCTGTGGACGCTTCACTCTCTCTTCGTAGAGTGAGGAATCTATACTACACGGTCGAGTTCTCTGACTTGGTCTACAGGGAAATGCTGCTGAACAATGCCAAATGCAAAGCTGCTGCTTGTCTCCTGAGTTAAACATAACCTTGCTAGTTAAATGTATATACATTTCAAACGCAAGCCATGACACGTGCTCTGAGTGAACGACCATCGTAAGGCGATTCCGCGTATTGCACAGGCTGTATTATCTCGGGGCTCGCGCCTGGTCTCCCTGCTTCCCACGGATGTCCGACACTGGTGGCCACTAGTTGAAGATGTGTTCAACGCATGCCGAGTGAAAGAGATTCATTGCGAAGTGTTGGAGTACTATTGTCGCTCCAAGGAGTTCCGATACATTTCCCTGGACGCGACAATCAAATGTTGCATGGGGGTCTTGGGACAGGAGTCTTATCGCTGTTCGAAGGCGAAGAGAAACGAAGCTCCATTTGATGACGACACCGCGCTGCGCAGAGTGCTCACTGCACGAGGATCCACTGGAGCTGTGCTGGCTATGATTGCAGTCCCGTCAGAGAAGGCAGAGGCCGTGTGTGATGCTTTGTTGCAGAACCTTCCTGCCGAAGGCCTTGATCAGGTTGAGTGTGTAGCGTCGGACAACGCATCGACAAAGCTGTACACCCAATTGCGGCGCATCATGCCCAAATTGCAGTGTCTGTGTCTGGATCCGATCCATTTGCCGATAGTGTATGAGCAGCCGGCCTGCAAACGTTGTTACTATTTGTGGGTCATTAGTCCTGATACTTTTCTGCATGCTTTGCTGAATGAAGCAGATGACACAGCAGACTCAGGTATGCCACCTGGCGTAAAAAGACGGCAGGTGCCTTGTGCCTTCGAAAACTGATGCACAAGTTCATCGCCGTCGACAGCGGGATCTCGTCAGACCACTGGGGCATTTTCTACAAAGGTTACGACGATCGCGCCCTGAGCGTCCCCGAGCAAACGCGGCGAACCTACATCACAAGCGGGGCCATGCCAAAAGCCAGGGCATGTATCCGGAAGCTGGATGGCTCGGTCCCTTTCCGTTCAAGATTGGAGTTTATCGAAGGCTTAGCCGCTATCGCAGCAGAGTTCCCAGAGGACATGCGGCGGAAAGTGACTGGTGCTAACAAAGCAATCGACCAGATCCTGTGGTGCGCGGCCGCAGCAGATCGAGCTGAATGGCTTCTAAACAACTTGCGATGGCGACATCGTCTCGGCCGCCAGCTCAGACAACCCGCAAACGTCAGCAGAGTTGCGGTGAGTTGCAGATTTTGCAGATAAGAAGCCATCGAATCAATAATCACACATGTTTGCAAGTGGCGCCTGTTGTCAGGTCTACGTGATCTGACACTTCTTCCGTGTGGCACGACGTCCAACGAAGCCCTTCACGCTGAGATCAAGGGCTGCTTTGCTCAGACACAGCAGATTCATCAAAGCACTCTCAAGTTAAAACTAGAGATCCTCACTTTGGCCAAAATGCTGCCACATTATGCAGCTGCGAAATATCCTACTTTGAGCCAGGCGACAAGTCGCCACATCAGGTGCGCCTCTGCACTCCATCCTTTTGGACACCACAGTCTTGGCTTCAGCGGTGCGATGACAGCCAGCGTGTTGGTCGGATTGAAAAAGCCAAGCTGCCTTTGGCCGAAAGCCGACAACCGGAACGAGTAAAGGTGCAGAAGTGGAATTTGAAACGCCCTGCAGCTGCAGAGCCGCGGCACCGCAAGAGGACTGTTTTCACACTCCAACGTAAGAGCAAGCTGACAAGGAGTGCGTGCGTAGGACACTGCAAAGAGCAGGCACTGGCTGACTCGTATGAGCTAGATGGGTGAAAACTGGAAAGGCGTCCGCAGGTGCTTGACTGATGCAACTGTAGTTTCCTTGACCATCCTGCTACTCCTATCTGCGACCAAGACTGCGGGCATGTGAGAACTCTGTACTTCGATTGGGGTTGGTGTTCGAACGCTTGCATATATCCGTAGCTATTTCGGCGCAAGCGTGCGAACTTTCGCTCCCTCACCGTTCGTCCTTGTCTGCACGGGATCCGGTCAGCTCTCCCGACAGACGAAGATTCTTAACTTAATGAGTCGGGACATAACCTGCGAGAGACGAACGATTGCAGACCTCGTGTCATCGCCGTGTGTGTGTGTGTGGCAGCCCTGTGTCCAAAAAGGTGTTCACGTCAATAGTTATGTATATATTTCAGCAGGGGCGTCAGGCCCACCATACCTACCTGACGCAACGAAGCTAT
>CAJNJA010010810.1:0-14000 GCA_905231915.1 Symbiodinium necroappetens | reverse complement strand
GCCTCCCACCTGCTGTAGCTAGGACGAGCCCGCATTGCAGGGTTCGTCCTAGCTAGGTGGGAGGCAAAAACAAAACCCTCGACTTGGAACCCTGGGTCGAAAGTTCAGAGTTTAGGGTTTGGGGCTTCAGGGTGAAGTTAGGGTTGAGGGTTGAGAGTTTAGAGGTTTAGGGTTTCTGTAGGGTTTAAGGGTTAGAGATTTGGGAGTCGGATTGTGGCACTTTTCTCATCTTCACCTTGACTGGCATGCGTCGGGTTGGAGCTTACGATCTAGAACTGCTTTCAGCACAGTCGCTACCTTTGAGGGCTTTGCTCCTGCAGCCTGGTGGTCGAACATTGACGGTTGGTGCTCGATTAGATACGGATCTTGTTTGTGCTGATAGGGAGCACGGCATCCACCGTTCAATAGGGTTTGCTTGACAAAACTGCTGCCGTGCTGAGCTCGTACCAAGATCGTGCTAGAATCGTTGCTACTGTGACGCTTCTCCTACTACAGGCATCGCTATACTATAGATGCACTACTGCTTCCGGTCCTGACGCCTACAGGGAACATCCCGAAAGAATCGATCCAGAAAACAACAGGGGGTCAGGCTGAATTCCAACGGTTGAACGAGCTTCCTGTCCTAAACCCTATACCCTAGGGCACCGCAAACACGAGGCACGTGCATCTCTAAACTCCGCCTGGCTAGCTCTCGAAACTAGGGTCCCTGCGTAGGTCCTGAAAATGGTACGGCACCGTATCAAGAATCCTAAAAGGGACCTTTTACTTTAGAGAACTACCAACATAATCTCCGGCAATTTTGAATGTAGGGTCTCCAGGTTTTTATGGCAAGGGTCATAGTCCATGTAAATTCGGCTCTGGCTGCGGGTCCCTCTCTCAACCCTAAACCCCTATAAACCCTAAACCCCTAAACCCCAAACCCTCAAACCCTAAACCCTAGACCCCTAAACCCTACACCCCTAAACCCCCTAAACCCGACGCTGCGCTTTTCGGCCTGTGGCGCTTGCTCGACACCAACCTGCACGAGGAAACGGCGACAGTGCCGACGATAGAAATTGCAGTTTGGGGTTACAGGTCAGGTTTGACTGGGGGGGCTGCATATCCTAGCCCAAAGCAGGTTAATAACCGTTTACATTATGTTAGGAAGATATAGACCCCAAAAGATTTAAAGTTTAAGGGTTACCTACTCAGGCCAAACGGGTTTCGAAATTGGGATTTCAGTTGTGGATCGGACTTAGTGGCTCTGGTCACTGGTGCTCGGTAAACCCTAAACTAGGCCCTAAACCCTATAAACCTGAGACCTTAAATCCTAAACCCTAAACCTTAAGGCAACCTTAAACCCCAAAGATTCCAAGCTTTGGGTTTGGCTCCCACCACACGTTGCGAGGCGGGGCCCCCGGTGCCCTACAGCTTCCGGTTCCTCATGCACGGGACATAACCCTGAATTTTTCAGACCTCCGCACAAATATATATATATATGTGTGTGTGTGTGTATGTGTATGTATATATATATATATATATATGTACATTATACTTTTCCAGAGAGAGCGTAGGCTTGAAGGCCGAGTCTTGAAGGGATAGCCCCGCCCAGGGGTCTGGCTCCACTCATAGACACCTAGCCCATCTAAGTCGCTGCTCCCCAGCCGAGAACATGCAACCCTAAACCACAAACCCTGAGTTCAACCGAACGTCTGCTACTTCCCTCCGCAGGCTCCGGGAAAGCGCAATCAGAGCTCTCGCGCCACTGTAAGCGGTAAAACCCTAAAGAAACCCTAAACCCTAAACTCTGTAAATATATTCTAATCTACTGCAGAAGCCCCTACACCTGCGCTAACTCTTCAGCCCCCTGACGTCGAAGCCAAAACCGCAAGCCGTCAGTACACCCTTCAAAGCGCCTTGCCGAAATTCATCTTCCTGCGTGCAGAGACCTTGGGAAGGTGGGGTTCTCCCGGTTCGGGGTATTTGGGGGATTTTGCACCTTCGGGCTTTTGGGATTTGGGGTTTAGGGTTTCGGGCGTTGTATGGCCTTCCAGCCTAAGGACTTTTTCAGGCGCTAGGGTGTTTTGGTGTAAGGTTTTAGGAGTTTCGGGTTTTGGGCGTGTAGGATGCTGTAGGGGTATGGAACAGTTGGGATATGTTGTTTCAATGGCTCTTTCGCAGGAGTTAGGGTTGAGGGGTTGAAGGGATGAGGTAGGGTTTAGGATTTAGGGCCTAGGGTTTCAGCACTCACACTCGGACAAGCTTAGGGTTTAGGGGCTAGGTCCGGTAGGGTTCATAGATTGTGGGCTTCAGGGATCAGGGGAGCTTGCCGTCTCGAGTTATTGGGCTCATTGGGTCTCAGGGTTCATGGCCCGTTCGGGTTTGCAGAAGTTCAGGGCCTGCTGTCTATAATTACCCTCTAGATCCAGCCAGGGATTCTGAAGAAACTTTATTTAGGGATCGGGCTTTTGTTTTATATAGTATACAAGGATACATGACAGAAAGAACAGGCACACAAGTAGAGTACTCCAGAACTCAATCCAAAGCCCACCCAGCCTGCAGCATGTTGGCAAAGATGAGCCCGAGATTGAAATTTCCCGCCACGGGAGAGGAGATGTTGCACATGGCCCTCTTGTCCTGCAGGGAGCGACGATACCCCAATCCCAATCGCAAGACCTTAAAGCCTGAATCCTAATACCCCAAACTTTAGACTCCCTAGAGCCTGACCTAAACACTGAAACCTCGCTACTGGAAATAAAGTTCCACGGGCCCCCACAGACGAAGCTCTTGCAGATGCCCGAAATGCTAACCTCAGAGTTTTGAACTCCCAGGCCCCTCGTTTCGATTTACGGACCGAAACCCTGAAAGCCTCCCTGCATGGCCGGTCCGACAGCAGGACCGCCGGAGCACGGTAGCCATCTCCACCCAGTGTGCATTCCACGAAAGTCTTGTTTTCCTTGGTCTCAATCGACATGCTACAAGGTTCATTCAAAACCTAGCTACCTCTTCGTAGCAGTGGGCAGTACTGGGGGCACCTTGTAACAATAGGCTTTGGAGTGCACTACAGTATAGTGAGTATAGTTATATAAGATAAGGGGCCTCAGGGAGCAGCAATATTCAGGCTTCTATACTCGGTAAGGGGGTCTCGGGTTCTGAAGCTTCCACGGAGATATTAAGTTGGCCACTTGTCGACCCAATGTTGTTTCAGCCATATGCACAACAAGCCTAGTCAAAAAAGGAGCCCGAAGTACCTGAGAAGCATCTTGGGGCCCCTCATACAGACCCTACATAATCCGATCCTTGCAACAAACGCACCCCCCCCCCCCTACGATCAAGAGTGTGGAGTGCTCACAGGTATCGCATCTGTCTCCGGCCAGGTAGCGATCGGGATGATCTCCGGAAATCGGCGGCCGGTAAGTTCCACCAGAACGGTTTCACCTCGTTCATCACCGTTTAGGGTTTAGGGGTTTAGGGTTTAGGGTCTTGGGTTATCAAGCTCTGGGTACCCGAAATAGCCTCAACCCCTGACTATAGAAGTACTCATAAGGTCAGTAAGAGCAAAAGGATGGCAAGAGCAGTAGCCGTAGAGTCATTGGAGCAACTCATCACGGTCAGTCCTCGCGGGGCTAATCCTGGCTGCTGCTTTGCAACAGAAGTGGTAAACACAAAAGTAATACTAAAAGTAAAGAAAGTAACAATAACAACAATGGCAATAAAAATAGAAAAAGTAGCAATGGCATAACAATAACAATCCTTTGAAGCGTAATAGTTATGATGACAATAGCATGTATACTAAAAACTCACAATATCAACCCGAAATACTGGTAGGAAAAGTACTATAGTACCAATAATCATAACAATAATAACAAGAACAAGAAGAACAACAACAATATTTATACTATATATTTAACTATTGTGATAATACGTGCCTATCATGAATGCTCTCACGGCCCATAAAATCGGAAGCCTCGACCTTACAGATGCGAAACTCACCAGTTAGATCGAATTAGGGCGCAGTGTGTAGGAGAAATTCGCATCTTGCCACGGTTTAGGGGTTAGGTTTAGGGTTTAGGTTTAGGGTCTGCGCTGAAGTCAACGGAATGAGCATCAAGCTCGACGAGCCCCACCTGCCACGCCGACTTTCGGGAAGAAGTCCAGAATTTGAGGTGCCACCAAGCTGTTGTTCCTTGGTCGGACTCCATCGACTTGGGCTTTGGTTGCAAGTCCAAGCCCTTAACCCAAAGCCGATAACCCTAAACTTACTAAGCTGTCTATAACAAAAGCCTATACACTAATACCCTAACCAGCCCTAACTCATATCCTATAGTCCTACGCCGTTTACAGCAAGGTTGTGGTATATAGTGGCGATGCCTCCGCACCCGCAGACCCGGGCCGCCTTGGGGCCAAATACCAGTTTGGGATTCGAGGGTTCCGGGAATACGGACGTAGTAAGAACGGGTCGATTCTTGCATGCCTTGGATTTATAACGCGGCGCAGGCGTGCAAAGGCGGGGCTTACAGGCCAATGTTCACGAGATTCGGGCTTGGGTGCTTATGTATGCTTTATATGTATGTAGGTATAGGTTAGGGTAGGTCAGGTTAAGTTGGGATAGGTTAGGTTAGAGTCCGGTTAGGGTAAGTGGGCAGGAAGGCACGTAGGCATGTATGCATGTACGTGTGTTCACATACATACCACATCTAACATGTCACATCTAACCTAGGTATGTATGTATGTATGTATGTGTAGGTAGGCCAATATACTGTTCTATGCTTAGGGGATAGACCTAGACAGGTCGTAGGATGTCTCATAATGGAGGCTCTTACACAAAAGGCCCTGTTCCTGGGTGCGCTGGGTTTCTGAATCCGTAGTTCTTGCTTGTGGAGTTGCTTAAAACTAAAGCACGCTTGAATAACTGACAGACCCCGGAACCAAGTGTGTAGAAGACAAGTTTTATTTCGACATCTGACCCCGATAATTCGGGCACTTGCAAAATGGGGCTTACAGGGTTTGTAGGTCTTGCAACCCAGGGATAAACCATTTGCTCGGCCCCCCTGATCCTTTCAGTATTCAGTGGCGTGAGTGGCTCATACGAGAGGCCCAAGTAAAACACAAGCACCCCGGTCGGGTAGCCAGGGAAGGCGTGCCACAACGCTAAAACCCCATATACCGGAAGCTCACAGGCCTATCCCGAAACATAACTAAAACCGCACAACGATCTGAAACCCTGAGCTGAACCAGTCAAAGCTACACTTCCACAGACAAAAGCCTGGAACCCTAAACAGGCATAAACATCCCAAATAACCGGCTTAGGGCCAGTGTAGGGTTTAGGATTCAAGAGCTTGCAGTTGAGGGTACGACTAAACGTCGAAGTCATAAGCCTTGAAACCGCAAACCGGCAAGCCTATCCTGATGACACAAACTTTAAACCACCTTAGACCCTGGAATGCGCCAGATCATAAATGCCATACGCCACAAAACTTTGGACGCCCTAAAGATAAACCCCGGACCAGACCTTTTGTAGAAACCCTTCTGGTACCCTTCCAGGAACCCGCAATGTAAGCGGCCCCTCCGAGATACCTCTAAAGCCCCAAACCCTATACCCTATAAACTCTAAATCCTAAACCCTAAACCCCTAAACCCTAAACCCTAAACCCCTAAACCCTAAACCCTAAACCCTATAGGCCTAAATCCGAAAACGTCCGAGCATCTCCTCAGCGAGGAGACATCGGGGCACAACGGGGCCGCCCGACGGCCACTGCTCTGTGACGTCCCTGGATTAGGGTTTAGGGGTTTAGGGTTTAGGGTTTAGGGTTTACGTGAGGGTTTAGGGATTTTTGACGTCCCTGGATATAGGGGTGATGTGAGGGTTTAGGGGTTTTTGCCTCCTACTTCGCAAGGACAAGCCGGCATGGCGGGGTGTTTAGGTCGGCAAAGAACAAAGATCATAGGGGTATTGGGCTTAAGATTCGGGTTTGTAGGGTTTAGCAGGGTTCAGGGGTTTCGGAGGATGGGGGTCGGGAGAGATCGGGGTGACCGATAAGACAATGGAACTCATACTCGATAAGCTTAAGCTTTTCTCCATATTCCGTCTTTGCACGGTTCATAGACTTCCTACATGCAAGGCCCAGATATGTTTTCTGCCTGAAATCGCGACCTTTGCAGGTTTTGACACTCACACGCAGACATGCCAGGAAGGGCTGGCCGGTTGCGACAACCAGGCTAAAGGTGCGAGGCCCTTCAGGTGACAGAGTCGGTTTAGGATTTAGGGTTTGGGGGTTGAGGGTAGCATCATTCATCATTTCTTACCCCTTACTGCCCTTACTGAGCAGCAGCTAAGCAGTGAAACCCCCAAATCCTCCAACTCTGGCGAAAACCGCAGCCAACATCGAAGCCTAAACGGTGAATCCTGAACCCTAAACCCCTGATCCAAAACCTGAAGTGTAGGTACTGCGCAGAACTGTCGGTTGAATCCAAGAGATATGGATTGGTACATAGTCCATAGTCATATCGAGAGGGTTTAGGGTTTAGGATTAAGTAATAATATCGTGAATTCACGAATAAACCCTCATAAACCCTAAACCCTAAAGCGTAACATTGATCAATCCAAGAGACACAGAAACGTCAGTGGCCAAGTCGGACCCCGGAAGTGGGCAGTCCGATCCGCTGCCACCTCGGAGATGTTAGCAGGCTCCAGCCCGGGTTCTTGTTAAGGAACTGCTTATATAGATATATACACACACATACATATATATATATATATATCGCACCACCTAGTAATTATCTAATATAGGTCGACATTATGGCAATTTTTTTTAAATAGGGACACGAATTTAAGCTACCCAGAGTAAGAAGTCTCTGATTACCATAGATCATAGATCCATATCATAAGAAGAACCCAGTACGGGGCTAGGCCGGCTTAGGCTATGTAGGGCTCCAGGTCCTCTAGATGCTTAGCAGTGCTTATAAACGGGCTAGGGTACACGGGGTTTGCGACGTGGGGCTCTGGGGTTCTGCGCGGTTTTAGGGTTTAGGTTTGGGCTGCTCTGACCCGGGTAGTGCAAATACGAATGTACGACGGCTCCAGTGTTGAGGGCAGCCGGTGTACTCGGAGTATGACGAAGTTTGGCAAGTGGAGCTCATTACATACACCAGTCGGGCAGCCTGCTTGACCGTGTACCAGAATTCCTCAAGAGGATGAGCGGGGGTTCGAAGGTTCAATATAGGAGCCTTCATACTTACCTATACTGATACTATTTTGGGGGTTCCTTATTATATTGATAGTATAATGTACCCCAAAACCTTACTCTAACGATAAAGGCCTCTGCATTGACGCTTTGTTGAAGGCATGATGGACATCCCTCTTTGAGGCTTAAGGGAGCCGGACGACGTGAGCGTCTTGACTTCAAGCCTTGAAGCTGCAGATGGCTCGTGCTCGTAGCTTTGGGGTTTAGGGTTTAGAGAGACGGGAGTGTGTCAAGGAGAAATGTGAGCGTCCGACAGCAACAACCTAGTGCACTGAGTGCACACAAGAACTAAGCAGCTGAGGGATTGCACAGAGTTTCCCTGCTGCTGTAGGGCACGGCACGGGCTTGGACTCTGCGGGTTAGGATTTATGTCGCGACATTTTTATGTGCAGAGGAATGGGTCCAAAGGTCCAACTACAGACTGAATGTCCGTAGCAAAACCGGGCCCTGGTACGACCGGGCAATTATGGTGAAGGGCAAGTTGGAGATTGATCTGCCCCGACAGGTCCGAAAGTGCCCAACCCTAAACCGTGCCCTTTCCTGCAGCCCGAAGCCCTGCTTAGCCTTGCGTGGGCGACCGGAAGATTTCGAATTCACAAACATGGAGAGAGCCGAGGAAGTAAGGAGGCAAGAGTAGCCAAAACCGTCCAAAAAAATATCCCCTCGGCCCCAACTCAAGACCTGGGCCCCTAAAAACCGCCTCAAAACCCTTAGACCCTATACCCAGGACCCTCAACAAAAAAAAGCACAAACCGAGACGTCGGCCGAAGTATTGTGCAGTTGTCAAGGCATGACTGAGTCGAAGAGGGACTATAAAACCTTGGCATCGACTCTTCAGGGATCCGGGGGTGCAGGTTTTGGGTTCAGGGTCTTACGATTGATGATATATATCCTGCAGTACCCAGATTAAGGAATATTACCATAACTCCCATAGCTTAGGGTCCTTAAGGTAAGGCAGGATTTATATCATCAACAGTAGAGCTTAGGGCTTGTGTTGTCGTAGGGGTTTTGGGGATTAGGAGACTCGGCCCTCACTCTCGGACACTCCAGGCGAGGCATGTTCAGGGCTTTAGGGTTCTGGGCCAGCCGTTTAGTTTCAGGAGTACAAACCCAAAGGGTCCAAAGTACTTTTTTTTGTAGAATGTGGGGTTTCTTTATTACTGTAGGAAGCCTTATTACTTATTATGATTGGGAAAGTATCTCCCATAACAGTACCTAGGACCCTTTGGGAAAGAGACGAAAGGGTTGACACTTCAGAACACCAGTTTCCGGCACAGGACGCGGACCTTTACTATACTATAGAACAAACTGTAAGGAGCCTTAATCACTAGGGTTCCTTTGAAGGGTTCTATAAGGGGTACGAAAAAGGATTTAGGAGAGGTGGCTTCATAATCAACTGGAATTAGAGTTTGGGGGGTGGCAGGCTACTGACATCATACTAGAAACTTTAAAACTACTAGATGTTGATAATTTGGCTTCTACATATTGCAAGAATAAGGACGCTGCCGAAAGCTTCGGGTTTACTTCTTTCAGGGTTTATGGCAAAGGTAGTAGCAGTGGTAGCAGTCCCTGAACCCTAAACCCTCGAGTCGCATTGCAGCCCTAGAAACTCACAAAGAGCGACCTACCCTTGGGCTTAGGGTTTAGGCTTTAGGGCTTCTACAGAGCTAAAAGGAGCGACTTCGCCTGAAACCTAAATCCTGAAGCCTAGGCCCTAAACCCTGAACCTTAAAGTGGCACACACTCGCAAAGCAGGCATGACGGGAACGGTGCGAGCTTCACTTTAGGGCTTAAGGTAAACCCTAAACCCTTTTTGCATCCAGGACTCTGTTCGCAAACCCTAAACCCTAAACCCCTAAACCCTAAACCCCTAAACCCTAATTAGGGTAAGGCCCCAGCATCGGGCTTTTAGGTTCAGGGTTGAACTTCCCAGCTCTCAGGTCCCTGAGCTGGAGCCCGAAAGCCTAAACCCAAGGAGTGTTTTGGAGGTACCCCCGTAAAGGGAACCTGTAGGTCAAAGGCACCCTTAAAGGAGGCCTTAAGGTACCCCCTTAAAGGGAACCTGTAGGTCAAAGGCACCCTTAAAGGAGGCCTTATAGGGAAATTTCAAAGAATCGCGCATGACCGTTTCGTAGCTTTCCTTGCGCTTGCAACGAGCACGAGGCCCCAACTAAACCCGAAAAAACCCTAAACCCAACAAAGAAGGGTGAACGGACGAAAGAAAGGGCCCCTCGATGACTGGGCGCTACCAAAGCTCGAATTCCAGCAATGTCTAAGCTACTATCAGTCATAGTGTAAAGGATACTATATAAAGAATATGTAATGTTGGATATGTACATATTCGACCCACGGAGAACCCGGTACGAAGCCGCTGCCCGCCTTTTTCACACGAGAATTCACACGAGAATCCGGTGCAAGAGATCGACATTTGGCTGCTCATGACGTGGGTTCCGGACATGTGGTGCCTGTGCCCACCCAAAGTACCACTAAGTACAAAGTTCAGGCCTGCTTCAAGGGCGAGCCATGTCGCCTGGCATAACGGATATACCCTAAACCCTACCTGGACCTCAAAGAACCTACCTTTTTCGGGCTCCTTATTATGAGTTCCTTATATAAGTCCTCAAAAAGATAGGTTGTTTGGGGTCTAGGTAAACGGTCACTCAAGGCTGTCTCAACACGACACTCATTATCCCCCAGACCCCATTGTCCTACGCGGGGGACCCTCCGCCTGAGCTTGGAGTGCGTGAACCCTACGTTTCATCCCCGCGTTGACCTAAAATTGCATTCGTGCAGTTCACAGCGTATGAATCATATGGTTCATAGACCTGGGTTCATACTAAAACTGCAGAATAATTCCGAGGAGCCCCAAACCCTAAACCAGCCTAGTTGAATCCGTGCTCAGGCTTGCCAGGCCAGCTCCTCATCGCCAATACAAAGGGAACGCTTTGAGCGTCCAACCATGGAAATCCCAGGCGGCTGACTGATAATCAGAATCCGGTGTTCAGGATTTTTTTGCACTCAGTTTATAGAGGTATAACGAAGTGTAAATACTATCAGGTGATATTAAGACTGCTTGTTTAGACCGAAGTTTAGACCTCTTTCTGAGCTGAAGCATAGTTCTAGGAGTTCTCTCCAACAAACTATCTACGATTACGGCGGGCCTCATGCGCTGTAGACACCGGTTCGAGGACCTCGGGAGATGCTACCCCGGCTGAGGGTTTAGGGTTTAGGGTATAGGGTTTAGGTTGGCCCCAGAATGGAAAGGCACGGTTTGCCATCGACTAGAGTTGCGGAGGTCCTAACACGATCAAATGCATCCGGGAACCCGGAAGAACGATGGTAATGAGCACTCAAGCACTCACACTAAATCCTGGAGCGGCCCATGCAACTCCTCTAAACACCAAAAGCCGAAAACATAATTATATAGTAGTAAGCAACTACACATATAGCTATACACATCTCTCTCTCTCTCTCTGTATATATATATATGTATATATCTATATATCATATGTTTTCACATGTATAGAAAGCCCCTACAAAACCCTCATAAGGACGATTCTAAGCTGGAGCCCAGCTCATTATTCCCTCACTGGGATCCCCATCCTCTGCCAGACGATTTTAAAGGAGAGCGTCCTGTGTTTCAAGGACCGTCTGAGAGCGTCCTGTGCTTCCCGTTTAGTTGGGTTTCTGATGAGGTGATTCTTGTTTGGCATGTCGTTAGGCGAGAGAAGATACAGCAGTAAGACTGAATATGAGAAAACAGGACAGCTGCAGAAACAAACAATTGTTAGTGGTTCTGGCCGATCTTTTCCTTCATGCTGCGATCCCTACCAACCTAAAGGACAAGTCGATTGATTTGCAGTTGTTACCCGGAACTTCGACAGGGCTTGCGCAGCATAAACCGATCAGGGTATCATTGCAAGGGGAGCTCGATAGCATCCCCGGCCCGGCTGACAGAACACTCCTCCTTTAACAGACTGGTGGTCCTGCTCACGCAGCTCAAAGAAAAAAACACAGGGCCGCTGCCTTCATTGAGGCAGGCGGCCCGCCGGCACTCAGCGAAAGACTTTTGGGCTTGTGGTTTCAGCATCGAATGACACTTCGGCGTGGGTAGAGCATTTTAGCAGGAAGGGTTAACTGGACAGACTGAGAGAAATGCCAAAGGCAGCTAAAGTGTCCATTGTGGACCCTAAATATCAAACGGGTGCATACTAAAACACAAGATCAACAAAGGAACTACAATAGAGGCAATGTAGGTAATGCTTGTAGTGTGAAGATGGGCATCCGTCGACTTCGCCAGCTTGGCGGGGGGTTTGCGACTGAAGAGAAGGAAGTGATGCTACAAGTACCAAGTCTATAGAAGTTGAGAGGCATGCGCCCGTCTCAGAGCCGATGCCGAATTCTGCAAACTTTTACCAACGGACCCTTTAGTAGGTCCTTGAATTCCTCCTGAATTCTGGCACATCCTTCCTGTAAGGTACTGCCATAATGTCCTAACTACTACACGCCGAACCAGGCAACTTAAGGCCTGGTCCATTGCGCCTTGATAGTGCCCGAGACCATCGGAATTGACACCTCCCAAAAAAGCGTACAAGCCGCCCGGAGAGCCCAAGACATCTTCAACCCTAAGCTGCCTCAGCTCACCCAAAAAAACTAAACCCTAAAAACCCAAGCAAGGAACATCCATGCAGTCAAATTCCAGATCCGTCTGAGACCTGAGAGGTCTTCGTGTTCAAGGCGACTACAAGGCGCATACGATAATGCAGCCAATTTTCCTCAAATCCCTATAGGTCCCTTCGGCCCAGACCCTAGAATTAAATCCTATAAACTGCCTTAAACCCTCTAATACCCTAAATCCTCGAGGTGCCGTTAAGGGCTTTCTGGGCGGTCTATGGCCACGCCTCCTCAGCTCAGGCCCCGCCCTGGAAGGACGCCTTCTTCGCCTTCTGTCGCCGCTTCTTCTCGCCTTTGTCACACAAGTGGCCTGGGTGCGCAGAGGGGCTCGAAAGGGCCTTAGGGTTTAGGGCTTAGGAGGGTTGTTATTAGTTATTTAATAACTAATATAAGCCTAATAATTAGGCTTATAAACCCTAAACCCTAAGGGCCTTAGGGTTGTAGGCCTGGGGGTTTGCATTCACGCCGAAAACTTTTCTATGCGGTCGCTTGGGCGTAAACTTCGCGGATAGCAAGTGCCGAGACTTCGGCCTAGTTAAGTTCAGGGCATCAGGGTTATACGGATATACATCCAAAAGAATCAGAAAACAAAAACAAGTACCAGGCAGACGAGTCACAGAACAGGCACATGGCGCCATTCTGGCAACCCTTGGCATACAAAAAGGCGCAAGGGCGGCACTCCTTAGCCGTCCGGACGCCCGGGAATGCGATTTGCTAGCTCAAGGGCATTTGGCTTTAGCGAATGGGCTCTACCGTGTCTTGCAGGGCCCAGGCAGTCTTTTCATTGCAAACCACAAGCATTGCCTAAACCCAATCTTTACATGGGTATTCTTCGCACAGGCGACAGCTCCCCGCGGACGTACAAGATTAGGATTTCCAGCTCAGCTGCACCCCTGGGCCTGTCGTTGCTTTTTTTTTATGGCATGGTAGCACCATCCGAAGGGGTTCGATGTGAAGCCGTTGCATGCAGGACGTCGGCACGATAACCCCGACATGAACGCCACAACCTTTTTATCCCAAAGTGTTACATTAACCTGTCTACTTGTATGCCTCCATCCCTCGGTTAGTATCGCAGTGTCTTCGCTTTGTTCCTTCGTCTCTGTGAGTCTACGAAGGTGTTGCGCCTGAAAAAGGTAGAAAGGACAAACTGAGTCGATTTGTAGCTCATGTAAGTAAGGCTTGAAATGAGACTGACGAACAACAAGGAGTGTAGTAATCCGCCGTGCAAAGGAATAAGAACAAGAAGAGGAACCATACCAATCACAACCACCATAACGATAATCTAAATCAGAATCACAATATCATTAACACTGCCACTAATTAATGAGGGTTCTAAAATGCCACCTTATCGAGTGGGAATACCACTCATAAAACCGTGGTATTGATCAGAACAACCCAGATTATCACAACATCATCATGATAACAATAGCAAGAAGATGGGTAGTTCTCTAAATCAGGGTCCCTCTGTAGGCCCCCAAAATAGGACGGCCCCCTCAATTACGAAAAAGGGACCGCGTTTAGAGAACTACCCTTATAGCACCCTCATAACCACCCCTAAGAACCGTTGTCCATCCCAAAAGCCCCGAAAATGTGTTAGATCCCGAAAGCCCCTAAACCCTAAACCCAAAGCCCTACACCCTAAAGCCCTAGACCCCAAAAACCCAAAAGCCCCTAAACCCAAAACCCAAAAGCCCCAAAACCCTAAGCCCAAAAAGCCCCCCCCCTTAAAATCAAAAACAAAGGCCCCAAAAGCCCTAAACCCAAAAGCCCCTAAACCCTCCCTAAACACCCCAAAAGCACGCTAAAAAAAACAAAAAAAAGGGCTCAACACCCTGAACCTTAAACCCCAAAGCTCTAAACTTAAACCCCTAAGGCCCCCCCCCAAAAAACCAAAAAGGGCCCCAGGGGCGCCGGAGGCGTGGCCCTCCGAGCCGATGCTCGGCAGCTCCGGCGAGCCAGGAGCCGGCGCGGAGGGCACTTGGATGGACGGAGGGCACCTTTTTTAAAGGGTTCCTTAGGGTCTTTCTAGGGTTTTTCTGGTTTTTTTTTTAGGGCATTTAGGGAGTGTAAGGCTTTAGGGTTTTGGATGGACGGAGGGCACCT
>CAJNJA010010809.1:15904-30933 GCA_905231915.1 Symbiodinium necroappetens | reverse complement strand
GTTTAGGGTTTAGGTTTAGGGTCTGGGGTTCAGGGTTTAGGGGTTTTTAGGGTTCAGGGTTTAGGGTTGAGGGTTTAGGTTTAGGGTTTAGGGAGGACTCCGGAACGCCCTACCCATGGTCTCCATTGTGGTTCCTTTCTGAGGTAACCTCATAGGATCCTAGATATAAACATGGTTAAACCAATAAAAACGAGGAACTGGGAATTAAAGAATACGCATGAGTTACATGAAGCAAACGCGCCAAATGAACAAAAGTTCTTACTGTGATGTAATGTGTATTCTTTAGTCTAAGGGCTTGTGGAGTCTCTGAGTTTGGAGCGCGTAGTTCAGGGCGTGCTGTCGCGAAAGCACCGTGTGCATGTCGTACACACAGACAGAGAGTTTACTGATATAGGAGCATCCAGAAATCTGGAAAATTGAAGTTTGGACAAATGATCGAGGGCAAAAGTTGTAGAATCTGCAAACTTAGAGCCTCGCTGATGCACAAGCAAGCAATCGCAGACGCCTCGCAGCCCGCAGTTGTCAGCACAGCCCATCCTCTGCAAAGGTTCCTACCGTAACCTTGCGCTGGAGCTTGCCGGACTTTAGCTGTCAAGCCGAACGAACCCCACCGCGACATGCGTGGCTGAATGCTTTTCATTTCAGCTTGTGCCAACTTGAAACACACCCAAAATCAACATAGCAAAACCCAAATCTCTTATGCACGGCCCTAAACCCTAAATCCTAAACCCTAAGCCCTAAACCCTATACTAGGAAACCTATACCTTCTCCGTCTCTACTCTGCTGTTGTAGGAGTCCCGCCTTTTCCTATGAACTCATCATGCTCCTGACATCCTGCATCATGCTCCATGATGTGGGTAGTACTATCCTTCCTGTTTTAGGTTTATAGGGTTTAGGATTTAGGGCTTATAGGGTTTAGGGTTTAGGGGATTAATGTAAGAACCTGATTGAGAGACCCTGGCCCTATAACCCCATTTTATCAGGATTCATATTCAGAACCCTAATAAAGACCCAGGGTTTCTTAATCAGGTCCCTACAGTAGTAAAATTTCATTCCTTTATAAGGCTTATAGGGTTTATAAGGTTTAGGTTTAGGGTTTAGGGGTTTTCCTTATAGGGTTCAGCGTTTAGGGGTTTTCCTTATAGGGTCTAGGGTTTAATTATTGTAAAGGTGGTCGGTCTCGTCGCCGTGCCAACACAGGCTAATTCGTAATTGTATGCATCTAAATCTTCTGGCTAAGGATCCAGGNNCTCGGATTGTCTGCTGACTGCTTGCAAAAAACCTTAAGCCCCTAAGCCTTAAACCCTAAACCCCTAAACCCCCAAACCCCCAAATCCATAAACCCCTAAACCCCCACAAAACCCCCACAAGCCTAAACCCCCACTACACCCCCACAAAACCCCCCAAAACCCTAAACCCTAAAGCCCTAAAACCCTAAAGCCCTAGAACCCTGAAGCCTAAACCCTAAAACCATAAAGCCCTAAAGCCCTAAAGCCTAAACTCCAAACCATAAAGCCCTAAAAGCCCTAAACCCTAAAACCCTAAAACCCTAAGGCCCTAAACTCGAAAACCCTAAAACCCCCCAACCTATAGGCGTAAAAAGGTGCTTTCAAAAACCCTTCAGGATTAAAATCCCCAAAGCCATAGAGCCTAAACCCCAAAAACCCTAAAGCCCTAAACCCTAAAGCCCTATAAACCCCAAAAGCCCTAAAGCCCTAAACACCCTTCAGGATAAATAAGCCCTAAACCCTAAAACCCTAAAGCCCTAAAACTCCTTGAACCCTATACACCCACCCTAAACCCTAAACCCTAAACCCCTATACACCCTTTCAGGATTGCGAGGAGCAGCTCCTGCAGGCCGCCCAAGCCCTTCGGTCGGCGGCTTCGGAGCTGAAGCAGGTGCTTCTGCCAGGGGTGTCCTTTTTTAAAATAGGGTTTAGGGTCTTAGGGTCTTAGGGTTTAGGCTTTGGGGTTTAAGTTTTAGGGTTTAAGGTTTAGGGTTTAAGGTTCAGGGTTTAAGATTTAAAGTTTAGCGTTTAGCGTGTAAGGGTTTAGGGGTTAGGGTTTATAGGGTTTCCTTTAGAAGGAGCTAGAAGGATTCTTGGAATTTGTTCAGGGTTTCCTGTATAAGGCAGATACAAGAATTCCTAAAATCTACAAGGGATCCTATACAAAGGGTCAAATGTGAGGGTTTCCTTTAAAAGGAAGTATAAGGATTCTTGCAAGTTTTTCAAGAACTCATTATAAGGGGTTCAGGGCTGTAGGGCTGTAGGGTTTGAGGGCTGCAGTACAGGTCCATTTCGGGTTCCTTCACAGTGAACCATAACTAGTAAGGGTTCCTTTAAGGGCTCCATTAACATAAGGTGTTTAGGGCGTTAGGGCTTTCGGGTTTTGGTGTATTATGGGGTTTTGAAGGGTTGATGGGGTTTTGCGTTTTTTTCGATTTCGGCGTTTACTGTTTATTAGGGTTGTAGGGTTTACGGTTTGGGTCCAAGAAAGTCTTAGATTCGTCTTAGACCCCTCAATAGTTTGTTGTACCGTCGTTCCGCGTTGTATCGGTTTTTGCAATGGATTCAATATATACATACACATATACATATATATATATGTATATATATATATACATATAAGATATACATATATATATATTATTCGTAAGATTGTTATGAGGGGTTTAGGGCGAACCATGCCCAAAGAAAGCAACACCCCCAAGTCACCCTGTTTAAATAAGCTCCTCAAGGAGTGGTGCGGTTTCTAACGAAGGAGCCTACTACATTGGGTCTATGTTACGGCTTATCGGTAGCCGCTAGCCCCAATGGCTAGAAAGGGCGCACTTTTAGCTTATAACCCTATGGCCAAGCCCATGAAACAGTAGATATAAGCCCACTAACGAAACCCTAAACCTTAAACCCTAAACCCTAAACCGCAAACCCTAAACCGTAAACCCTAAATCCTAAACCCTAAACCCTAAACCGTAGGCTTTAGGAGTTCGGGGTGCCTTGGAGGAACGGCGCTGCCGGCAGCAACTGCGCGGCGTCATCCGCGACTTGGCCATGCGATTGCAGGCCCGTTTCTGCAAGTTCTCGACCCACCGAGCAAGGTTTTCGAAAGAAAATCTGAACCCCACTCTCTTGAACCTAGACTCTAACTTTCTAAAGTCCTAAACCGCTGGATAAGTGCGGAGGACTTCGATGCGCAGCTTGAGTCGCAGCCTCGGAGCTGAACGACGCGCGATACAGCCGATGGACGAAAGCTGCATCGGTCACAGGAAGGAATTTAGCCTGTAGTGTAGGGGGTTTAGGGTAAAGGGGGTTACTTTTTTGAGGAAATGCGCAATTTTGCTGCGTCCAGCTGCGGTCCTATGCATGCGATCCGAGTTGAAGTTGAAGCAGCGTCTCGGCGTCTGAGGCAGCTTTCGCACCACGACGTCGGAATGGAGGCGGACATGTACAGGTGATGTAGAACCTACCAAAAAACGAGTGTTCATACCACGAAGTCATTCAGCTCCCACGTCGAAGAAGCAAGGGTGTCCTACCCAGGTTCCCACTCGAAGACATTTTCAGGTGGGTAGTTACGTTTATAGGAGCCTTATTATAGAAGGTCAATAAGAAGCCGTACAGAAGCCCTATATACCCTAAACTCCCCACCTGTAGTTTCCTTTAACCTACATTACATAAAAATGTCCCTTCGTTTGGCCTCGTCGATTTCGGCACTGGATCTGCACGATTGCCTATAGTCTCCATAGTAGTTCCTTTTTTGGTTTAACCAATTTTATATTAAGGATCCCAAAAGGTAACCCCCCCAAAAGGAACTACAATAGGGACTATAGGAAACCCCCAATGGCGCAAAGCCCACAGCCACGCGGAAGGACGAGGACGAAGCGGCAGCGTGAGGCTGCGGAGAGCATCAAACGATGCTCAGCTCGTTTGCACCGGAAAAGTCAGGAATACCCCCAGAGTCGATCCAGGAGACCTCCGAAGCCTTAAAACCAACCCCAAATGGGTAGTTTTCTAAATTAGGGTTCCCTTGTAGGTCCCCAATATAGTACGGCACTCTTGTAAAATGGACCCCCAAAAGGAACCTAATTTAGAAAACTACCCCAATTATTCGGCACTTGTGCATTGCCTTTCTGCAGGACTGTATGTCATGCTGACCTCAACAGCATCTTGTTGAGTAAATAAACTGAAGCGACCGTACGGAGGCATGCAAAACAAGATACGCATTTTATCTACATACATGCATACATACATACATACATACATACATACATACATACATATATATATATACAGAGAGAGAGAGAATACACAGTTACACATTTTTCAGATGATTTCCTGGTGATGATATATGGTTTTTGCCCTAAGTTTCTACCGCAGCAAGCAGAACGTCTGAAGCTGAGCCCTCCTTCGCAGGCGAGTCTGTCCACAAGCCCTATAAAGCCCCACTTAGTTAAAGGAAACTACAGGTGGGGAGTTAAGGGTATATAGGGCTTCTATAAGTCTTTAAGGTATATAGACCTTCTATAAGGCTCTTATAGCAGTAACTACCCACCTGAAAATGTCTTAGACTTGGCTAAAAGCCCTGTTGTAAGGGTAGTTCTCTAAATCAGGGACCCTTTGAGGAGTTCGTATTCTTTTTGGCCGAAACAGGGACCCGCATTCGAAAACTACCCATAAGCCATATAAGCCTGTTCCCGCAACCCCCTCTAATCTGGGTCATTAGAACCATAAGCCCCAATTCGAAGACCCCAGAAGCTTGAACCGCAAACAGCGCTGAAGCCTAAACCCCTTACAATGAACTTCTTATAACGGAGGAATCCTTCGGGCTCAATGTAGAGGAACCCTAGCTTACAATGAACCTCTTAATAAAGGAATCCTTATTCGGGCTAGGTTTAAAGGAACCCTATAAGAAATCCTAACTAGACCTTGCTGGGCTTGTGCTTTTTGCCTTGGCGGAAGGATGCAGGAAACCCTGGAGGAGTTAGCATCGCCCGGAAACATGTAAGCTGACATCAAGTCGCACCGTTCTGCATGTGCAAACAGGGTTTAGGGTTTTGGGCTTCGGGTTTAGGGAGAGTGTGTATACGAACACAGGCATTGCGCACATGCGTGAAATCGTTTTGACAGGTAGATATGCCAACAAATAAGTGAACAGGTATCAATACGTATGTATATACCTATATCTATATTATATGTATTTGTATATAGGTCTGTCTGTCTGTCTGTCTGTCTGTCTGTCTGTCTGTCTGTCTGTCTGTCTGTCTGTCTTCTGCCTGCCTGCCTGGCTGTCTGTCTGCCTGTCTGTCTGTTTGTGTGTTTGTGTGTTTGTTTGCTTGTTTGTTTGCTTGCTTGCTTGTTTGTTTGTTTGTTTGTTTGTCTGTACCATTTATACACACATCCACAGGTGTGTGCTGCATGTAGATACATCGTCTGTATCGCGCTCAAGTCATCGCTCGTTCCCAGAGATCTGCAGTCACCATTGAAGTGACGATCCCTGAGAGGGTGCCTAAGAATGATATCTTAAAGTAGGCATTGCCGGACGTCTGTGTACCCAGAGACCACAGAATCCGATAGTCCCTGCGTGATTTAGGGAACATTTTCTTGCTTGCAGGGCATCAGTATACTTGATTAGCCATGAACCTTCAAGTAGCGTCTGCAATGGATGCATCTCCAGCTCTGAGCCGCGGCCAAAGATTGCCTCGGCCACCTGCAGGCAGGGAGCGTCTTCACGGGCCCTGGATGCCGTAAGTTCAAACTCTACCTGGGACTCTGATTACCTACAGTTTTATGGATTCTACCTACTAATTAAGGGGTCATGGCTGCTAAACTGCAGGTACAGAGATTACAGGTAAAGCCTCAACACCAGGGTCATTGAGGAAGGACAGAGCCCCACAGCGAAAATTGAAAGCCTGCAACACCCAATGAAATCCCATAAATCCCTATACAAGCCCGCTAAGCCCAATAATCTAAGACATTTTCAGGTGGGTAGTTACCGTTATAAGAGCCTTATAGAAGGTCTATATACCTTATAGAAGTCTTATAGAAGCCCTATATACCCTTAACTCCCCACCTGTAGTTTCCTTTAACCTAAGCCCTCAACCCCTCAATCCCAAGTCTGCCAGGCCAACTCCCGGCACGCGCCACGGTGTCGGCCTTGCCTCTGGCAGCCCGGCTGTGACTCGGATGAAAGTCTTTACTCGGCTCTGCTTAGCCCTAGGTCCCTGAGTGGCACCCTTTGGCCCTTTTTTTTAGGGCCCCCGATTTTTTAAAATCAACGAATAGTAGGAAAAAGGGGTACCCTTATTATAAAGGGGCTACTCAGTAGGCTTTGGATTGGCTTTCGAGATACCTCGACTTCCATAAACATAGCGGGGGGGGGGGCTAAATGGTTCGAAGACTATCCGTTCGGGTTCAGTCTTCCTAGTCATACTGCAATAGACCTCAAAAGCCCTGCTTTGTATGCGTTTTGAGCCCGAAAGAGAGGGCTGTAATCCCTAAACCCTAGACCCTAAACCCTTGCTGAGGCCTTCGATACCTGCATCCAATCGATGCCCTAAAACCCGAAACCCTAAACCCCAATCCTTAAACCCTAAACCCTATAATCCCTAAACCCTAAACCCTATAATCCCTAATCCCTTTAAGAGGCCTTCGATCCCTGCTTGCCTCGCGACCCTGGCTGGCTTCCGCGTGCTCTGCCACCGCCCGAAGCCCGGGAGGGGGCCGAAGGGGATGAGTAGGGGTCTTAGGGTTTAGGGTGTATAAGGTTTAGGGTTTAGGGTTTTAGGTTTAGGGTTTAGGGTTTAGGGTTTGGGGTTGAGGTCTTACGGTTGAGGGCTCAAATAGGGTTTTAAGCATATAGTGGTAATAATAGTAATAATAGTAGTAGGGTTTAGGGAGTAGTTCGGGTGGGGTTTATGTAAGGGTCATAAGGTTTACAAACCCTTAACCCGAATCCCGGCGGCACTGATAGAGACATCTTCAGGGCAGAGGGTCAGGGCTGGTGTAGGGTTGAAGCTTTTTTTTTGGGAAACCCTAAACCCTAAACCGGGGGGAGGGGGGGTTGAGGGTTTTTGGGTTTAGGGTTCAGGGTCTAGGGTTTAGTGAAAGGTCCGCAGTTTGGGAGACTTAAGCTTCATAGTCGGTTTAGGGTTTGGGGTTTAGGGAGGGGGCCTGGGGCTACTTGGTGTGACGTGTTGCCGTTGCTATTCTCTGCGGGAGACAGAGTTTAGGGTTTAGGGTTTAGGTCCTTGAATTGACAAATTAGACGTTAAGGGTCCCTCCCCCACTTTTCATCGACAATCCCGAGAGCAATTTCTCAATCTAAAGTTCCACAGCGGTGCTGGAGCTTATGCGGTTGGAGTGCGAAAGTACCTATAGTCATCATTGTAATTCCTTTTTGGGGTTACCTTTTGGGATCCTTAATATAGAACTGGTTAAACCAAAAAAAGGAACTACAATGGCGACTAAGGTACCCTTGAAATTCCATTGGGCCATAGACCTTCAGTCATACGTACGAGTACGGCCGGTGAAGGATGTTGAAGGCATGCTCACTGATTAAGGCGTAATGTGCGCTTTGGTCGCCTAAACATGCCTAAACCCCACCTGTAACTCTCTCTTTACCTACAGTTTAGCAGCCACTATACCCCTCAATTAGTAGGCAGAACCCATAAAACTGTAGGTAAGTGAAGTTTCAGGTAAACCCTAAAACCCTTCCGAAGCCAAATCAGTGTTAATCAGAATGGCAGGTCTGCCGAAACGTAATTATAACCCCACGCCGCAGCCGAGCCCTGAAACCTCTGAGAGTGAGGGCATACTTGCATTGAACGGCACAGTGGTTCTTACCAAGGTAACCGGTATTATTTACCCTAAATCCTAAACCCTAAACTCTATGTAAACCCTAAACCACAAACCCTAAACCCCTTAAGCCGTTATAATCATGGATTAGGGGGTTTGGAGCTTCTGACCTGGCTTTAGGGATGGTAAACCACCGCAGAAGTAATTAAGGAACATACCTTAAATCTTTTCAGGGCCCGATTATAATTTCAGGTATATTCCTTAATTAAGGGATCTTGGAGTCTCTGAGTCCGACAGGTGTGCTCAACAGCATGTCCGTCTGCTAAATGAAGAATCATGTCAAAGCCTTGTTGGGATAACACCGCTATTAAGGGACAGCAGGAGGGACCCCTAACCCTAATCCTAATACCCTATATAACCCGTATATACCCCTTGGATAGTCTCATAAAGCCCCTACATAACCCCAAGGGTCCCTTTAAGGGTCTCTCCTTTGGTCCCTTGAGGTTATGTTCACAACCTCGCTGCGACAATACTGTCAGGTAGACCCCTACCTGGGACTCTACTTGCCTGCAGTTTTATGGATTCTACCTACTAATTAAGGTGTCATGGCTGCTAAACTGTAGCTAAAGAGAGAGAAACAGGTAAACCCTTTCGCCAGAACCCCAACCCCAGAGCCAAAACGAAGAGGCCCACATTGCAAGACCAGTGCAGTCGCGAGGCGCGGCAATGTCGTATCTCGTAGGCTTTCGCAGGGTTCAGGGTTTGAGGTTCATGGGTACGTACAGGTAAGGTTGCGGAACTAGACTTGTAGGTGCCTACTTTTTATGGCAACTTCATGTATATATGCCCGTGCCCCTCCACCCTGGCTTGAGGGTTAGCTCACTTCGCATGGTGTCTCGATAACGGGAGCATGGATGCTGCATTACGAGAGCAGATCAAAAGCACCGGAGCAGGTGCTCCAAATCCTAAGTTTACACACACGCACACACACACACACACACAGAGTCTGCGCCGAATCTTCAAGTTGCCGAAAATAGAGGCCACTAATGTCTTGGATGTGCTATGAACAACAGTCATTCGATGCACTTTCAATAGTAACAAGGGCAAGATAGCGACATTAATTCAGTGACTAATGATGGCACCGAATGATAGGAACTCTAAACTCTAAACCGTATGATAGTAATTATCAAGATGAAAAGCGGATCGCCCGTCCAGGCGAAGTGCCGGGCTTACCGGCGGTCCGCCTCCTGATTCAGAGTCCTCGGGCTTCGTGAACAAGGCCATTGTTCTGGGGATGCTTGGTTTAGGGTTCAGGGTTGAGGGCTTAGGGTTTAGGGATGAGGGTTTAGGGTTGAGGGTCTAGGGTTTGGGGTTTAGGGCTTGGTCGGACTCAACGAATCAAGGGACTTGAAATTAAGTGATGCTTGAGGCTATAGCTACCCTTTGCATGGGTTGTTATACTTTTTGGCTTGCTTGTTGACCTACCTGCTGAGACCCCTTATCCGCTAAGTGGACCTGGCTTGTCTGCGTGGAGCCAACTTGCCGATCAAGCTCAGCCACACACCGGCACAAACATGCTCACTGTCTGGGTTCATGAATGAATGCGGATGCGAGAAGTAGAGTGGTTCTTCTGCTACCAGCGATGTTAGTGGGAATGAACAGTGACAAAAAGTGACAAAATGTACCGTGCGTGGCTGCCTTGGTGCATAGAGGTATTACGTTGTCACTGCATATAGGATTATGACAATTATCCACTTGGCGCTGGTCTAGCAAGCTATTGGTTAATGTGCTGTCTTCATATGCCTCCGCTACAAAAATGATGTGAGTATGTTCGAAGGGCTCAGAAACTGATGCACACGATGCACAGGCGCTGGAGCACTCCAGAATCATGGCCTGTAATCATGGGGGACTTGATTCGTGGGGTAATCTTACCGTTTTGAGGTTTGGCGGATGAGGTTTAGGGTCCAGGGTGAAGGGAGTTCAGGGTTCAGGGCTCCACGTGAACTGAAACCCTGCAACATCGAAGTGATTGCCCTATCTGCCCAGAGCGACGCATCGCCGCATTCCCGGCTCAGGCTTATTGGACTGATGCAACATTCACTGATTTCGGGTTCCACGGGTTCTACGCTTTGATTTCAGGCCATCAGGCCAGTCATGGGAAGCCCCTTTAAAGGCAGCATGTTTTCTAACGTTAAGCCCAATGAAGGGTCATTGCTTACTTCATAACCGTCGACTCCCCCAAATCCCAAGCCGCAAAACTAGATTTCCTTATTATGATTTAGGGAAGTATCCCGTACAACAGTCCATAGGACCCTTTGGGTATTGTTATCGTAAGTCAAGTACCTGAATATTGGGCAGCGTAGACCTTCCTAGTCTGGGAGCAGGGTGTACGTTGCTTGGGATGTCTGCGCCAAGCCCGCAACAGCGCCTAGCTCTCAGACGCCGCTTGCTGTGACTCCCGTTTCCTCCGATGGCACTTCCTGGTGAAGCTGGTCGCATGCCGGAGGTGAGCTGACGGTGCAGATTGTATAAGCGTTTCTGCAGGCCTTCCTGTAGAACGTTTAAAGGAACCGCAAAACCTATAACGTTCGTTCTCTAAGTAAGCATGAACGCCACTAAGCCCCAAACCAACCCAAACCCCAAAGCCTCACAGAGCCAGGATTATGGAATCTTTCTTTAATGTAAAGCAGCACTACTCTACTTTCAAGCTCTTTCGACCCTGGGCCTACTGACGAGGAGATGTCTCCGAATGAGCTGGAGCGGGAGATTGCCACCACGGAAGAGACGGTCCAGGCGGCTCTCCTTTCCTAGCCCTAAACCCTAAACCCTATTCCCTTTCTTAGGGCTTTATAGGGCGTTACTATAGTGTATGAAGCTTCGTCTTCCTGTCTTCTATAGGTCGTAACCCTTACCCTCAAAGGACTCATATCTTTAAGGCTTTTAAAGGCCCAAGATCCTGTTATTATAAGGCGTTTGGGGCTATTTTGATGCTGAGGGATATAGGGGCCTTCGCAGTTAGTATAGGGCTTAGGGCTTTGGGTTGAGGGTTCAGAGCGTTAGGGTTTGGGGTTTAGGGGCCTTCGTAGCTAGTATAGTGCTGAAGCTTCGTCTTCCTGATTTCTATAGGAGTCATAACTTTTCTATGCATAGGTAGCATAGGGCACCCCAGGGGCAGTGATAGGCCTTGATCCGAATCACCCGAATCCCTGGTGCCCACGAAATGTCTTTAAACGAAGAACCCTTTCAAAAATACTAGTATTCTGAATTAATGTAGATGAAAAGCAGCGTTAAGTAAGTGAAAAGACCAGAACTAAAAAACATATGGAACCCGAGTAAGCCCCAGCGGTCCTAAAGCCGCTCCTAAAGCTCTTGCTTGCCCAGGCGTTGCGCGGAGCCCTCGAGCAAGCGGAGGTGCTGGCAGAGAGCATATACCCTAAACCCTGAACTCTACACTCTAAACCCTAAACCCAAAGCCCTACACTCCAAACCCTAAACCCTAAGCCCTAAACTGTCAAACCCTATAAACCACAATTCCTAAACCTTATAAACCCTAAATAAACCCACAACCCTAGACATTCCTATACCCTATAAACCCTAAACGTAAACCCTAAAACCCCAAACATCCCATACCCTAAACCCCTAAACCCCTAAACCGTTCTGGGGCGTTTAGGCTCTAGGTTTTCAGCTTCCTCGTGTCATGAGAGCTACCGCAGAGTTTACCGGGATTTTCGGCTTGGGCTTAGGGTCAAAATTTAGGGTTTTTTCGTGCTTAGGGCTTTAGGGGTTTAGGCGTTTAGGGTTTATAGGGTTTAGCTAGGTTTGTTTAGCAGAGTGTGCAAGGAATTGGGCGCAGGGATCCCTCCGCAATTTGCTTCTCTGCACTTCCCATGGTTTTACGTTGCCGGGGTCACACTGAATGTTGTGCTTCCTCGCTGTTTTTTGGACATGTAAGCCCTCCATGGCCGAACATCCAACATGCAAGCCCTAAATCCTGAACCGCAAGCGTGGAAGGCACGATTGCTGACACTGCGAGCAGCACAGCGACGGCGCAGCAAGGGTGTGCGGGGCCCCAGCCGCCACGGGAGCAAACATGCAAAGTCAATCAGGTCGGGTGCAGGTTCGCACAGAAGCTTGAAGACTTCGTGTTGCAATGCTGCAGGATTCCTGAATGTAATCATAGCATACCCTACCCTATACCTATGCCCTATAGCGACTACGGCGGCCCCTAAACCCAAACCCCTAAACCCCTAAACCCTATAAGCCCTATACTAACTAAGTACGAAGGCCCCTATATCCCTTAGCATCAAAATACCCCCAAAAGCCTTACAAAATAGGGCCTTTTGGCCCAGAAGCCTTAAAGTATGAGTCCTTTTGAGGATAAGGAAACCCCCTAAACCCTAAACCCATAGGCCCTAAACCCTATACTAACTATGAAGGCCCCTTTTGCTAGGATGGAAATGGATGTTTTGGGAAGCTGGGTGAGGAGCCTGGGATCCTGCGACAAGCAACATAAAAGCAGATCCGACCAGACGGATACAGTTCCCTTACCCTAAAAGGACTCATACTTTAAGGCTTTTGGGCCCAAAGACTCTATTATATAAGGCCTTTGGGCTATTTTGATGCTAAGGGATACAGTTTAGCTGCAGTTTAGGGTTTAGGGTTTTAAAAGAACCCTAAGCCCTAAACCGTCAACCCTACACACCGGGATTGTATGACCCGTCATGAAGAAGGACCCGCACGCTGGAAGCAGAAGGTCTGTCGATCCACAGATAGTTTCAACTGAGTTTAACGAGGCTAAGCCTAATCTGCTGGATTCCTGCCTGACCCAACAACAGACCACGTTAACAGATTAAAGGGTCTAATGATACAGTTAATTGAAGGACCTTTAGGGGGGTGATCTCAGATTTTGTAAATATGCTCCTACGCGTTTACATGGTTGTTTGGGCTGCCGCGGCTTATCTGGAACGATTCTAAACCTGCACCATGCTAGATGCCGAACATCAAGACAGTCGTGGATCGTCGACATCGTCGAGGAAGAGAATAAAGACAACTGTAGTTAGTAATTTCAACAGGGTCATTAAGAACCTGGTGCTTTGACCTTGCCTTAAAAAAAGCCAAGTTCACAGGAAACAGCTTCAGGAACTCATTGCTTCGAGTGTTCTCTCGTTTGGCAGAGCGATACATCCAAATATACATACCCAGAGGCTCCATAGTAGTTCCTTTTTGGGATTACCTTATAGGATCCTGAATATAAACCACAAAGGAACTACTATGGAGCCTGTGGGTATATATTCACACACACACATGCACACAAACACACACACACACAGAGAGCTTTGTAGGTGTGTGTTAGGGATGTTGCGGATTTTATGGCGACGAGCGGTTTACGAGGTTTCTATGCCAGCTTCATCCTATCCTAGAACACAGAACCCGAAGCCCTAAACCCTAAGCCCTAAACAACCCTAACCCCTAAACCCTAAAGCCCAAAGCCCTAAAGCCCCTCGAGGGATGCAATGCACCTGAGGATGAAACACTGACTCTAGAGACCGTATGAGCCTTAATCCTAAACCCTGAACCCTTAACCCTAAACCAAAAGCCCTAAACCCTAGACCCTAAAGCCCTAAAGCCCTGAAGCCCAAAGCCCAAAGGATGAGGTTGCTGGCAAGTCGCCGAGCCAAAAGATTCATGCGCCTCGGCTGCTCAGGGCTGCAGGGTTTTATGGGCTTTACCCATAGGCCCCTGAGTAGCCCCTTTTTGTGGTTTATATGTAGAATCCTAAAGGTAATCCCAAAAAGGAGCTACTTGGGGGCCTGTGGGTAGATGCTTTGGGTTGTGGGTTTAGGGGTTTAGGGAGTTTAGGGCTGTTTAGGGGTTTCGGGTTTAGGGCTTTTTAGGGTTGAGGGTTTAGGGGTGTTTGGGGCTTAGTGTGCATCGTCGGAGACCCATCGCATGCAATATGGAACCTTGCAAAATCATCTAGATCTATTCAGAGATTCTTATCCAAAAATAGACTCTACCCAGAAGCATGTGTCTAAGCATTCAGGCTGTTGTTGTAGGGGTTGTTAAAGGGTCCCTTAGGACCTTAGGGTCCTATAGGGTTTCGCAGTCGAGCATTTGGAGTATTTTGGAAGGTCACGGAGGTGAGACAAAGCTCGTAGGGGAACACCAGAGAGCCTGGATTTGCTTCAGGGTTTAGCGCTTAGGGGTGAGAGGGGAAGGTTGTTTCAGGGGATCATGCTAGGGCGCTCCAAGTACCCCTCAAATAGGGGTTTTTGGTCCCAAACTAAGGGTATTTAGGGTCCGGGTAGATGGAGGGTCTAGGTAGGGACAGCGTTTGGTGCCGCTAGGTACAGGGCGTGCAAGCCAGAGTGGCACCGCACCCTGAAGACCCAGCTATTCCGCTGCCAAACTAGGCTGCTCAGTAGCATACTCTTTTACTTGTTGGGCTCCTGGGTTCATAGTATACTACGATTCACCTAAAAAAGTCTATACTTTTGTCACGGGGGTTACTGAAGAGCCTAGCAAAAGAAATGCTGGAAACTATCAGGTGCTTGGGATGTGCCATGATGGTTGGACCTTAGAGCTCGCCGAACTATTCGCGGGGAGTTATGAGTAGGGCCATCATATCTCCCTGACTCCGAAAAAATCACAGAGGCTTTCTTGGCCTTAACTCTTATGGGTCTCCGGAATCTGGGTTCAGGACCCTCCTTAAAAGTTTTAGAGGCTTAGGGTTCTCAACCCTAAACTCTGAAGCCTAAACCCCAAAAAGCCCCAAACCCTGATCCCTAAGCCCTAAACCCGAAACCCGAAACCCGAAGCCTTGGCCCAAGACCCGAGGGTCGTCTTCACTCCGCCCCCCCAGACCCCCGGGAGGATCCTAAAAGTAGATCCCTTAAGGGGGTTCCTATAAAGTGCCCTTTAGCAGTTAGAGTCCCAAATTAGGGGATCTACTTTTTAGATCCTTCCGGGGGTTCTGGGCCGGAAGCTCACTGGTCCTTAGTAGGGACTGGGGGCATGCATCCCTACTTTTGATGATATAAATCCTGCAGGCCCTAAACTATGTGAATTATGGATATATCATCAACAGTATGATAGCCCCTCAAAGGTTCAGGGTTTAGGGTCCCCTATAGTCGTCCCAATAACCCATTAACCCATTCCCTACTAAGAACCAGGGAGGAAGCCTAAGCCAATAAACCCGAAGCCCTAAACTTCAAACCCTAAGCCCTAAACTCCAAA
>CAJNJA010010809.1:0-15797 GCA_905231915.1 Symbiodinium necroappetens | reverse complement strand
AACCCTAAGCCCTAAACCCTGACCCCGAAGACCTGGCCCTCAATCCTAACCCCTACTAAACCCTAAAAAAATCCCATCAGCCCCTGAGCCCCTAAAACCCTAAACCCGAAGCCCTAAGCCTAGAGACAAGGCACAGTTTGGTAACAATTCGGAAGTTGGCTCCAACTCCTAAAACCCCTAAACCCTAAATCCTATCAGCCCCTAAAGTGCCTAAACCCGCCTGACATGAGGCGCAGTTTGGCAAATTCGGAAATTGGCTCGCGAAGCAGAGTGAGATCCTGTGCCTGGGACCTTTTTTTGGGTTTAGGGTTTTAGGGTTTTTAGGGCTTCTAGGGCTTTTAGGGTTTCTAGGGTTTTTAGGGTTTAGGGCTTTAGGGTTTTTAGGGTTTTTAGGGGTTTTTGAGGGTTTTAGGGTTTTTAAGGATTTTAGGGTTTTTAGGGTTTTTAGGGTTTAGGGTTTTAGGGGTTAGGGTTTTAGGGGTTTGGGTTTAGGGGTTTAGGGTTTAGGGGTTTTAGGGTTTTAGGTTTTTTTTAGGGTTTTGGGACTCTACTTACCTACAGCTTTATGGGTTTAGGGTGTAGGGTTTTGGGACTCTGCTTACCTACCGTTTTTATGGGTTCTACCTACGAATTAAGGGGTCATGGCTGCTAAACTGTAGGTAGGGGGAGATCTTGCCCCTGGCTCAGAGTAGTAGGTCTCACAGCAGTGCCCCTTTGACCATGTTTATTTGCGGTCTCTTTTTCGGAACTTAATAGGAAAAAGGGGTAGCCTTGTTATCATGGGGCTACTGAGGGACCTAGGGTATCAATAGAGCCTAGAGGGGGAGGCACATTCCAAAACCTGTGCTTCGACTCTTTTTTCCTGGAAATGAAGAGCTACACAAAGGAAACATAATGTGTCCGGAATAGCCCTTAGTTAGATCTAGAGTTTGGAGACATGCTGTGCGCCGCTGCGCATTTGCCAGCTGTTTTGCAGGCTTCGGGGCTGTTGAGTGTGACGGTTTTTTTAACTTTACCTATAGAGTAGCCGAGGCACCTTAAGAAAGGTAAATGTACCATTAGTTAGGGTCATGATCCCCCTTTTTTTTATATGCACTTGTTTGTAACAGGGTACGGCTTGAATTGTACACCTCAAAGGTAGGACATGTTCGATGCCATTGACACTTTCGCCGGTCCGTCAGCATGTCTGATTGCATACATGAGGAAGTATGTGTATATACATATATCTAAAGTTGTACAGATAGAGTTGTATATACACTTATACTCAAACATATGTAAATAAATAAACAAATACACAAATATATATATATATATATATACATATATATATACATCTACACACATGGTCATGGTTGCGGTTCTTGCCGCTGCATCAAGTTTGAAGTTAGTGGCATCGAGGCAGGGCCGAGGCATGCACCTTTCTATCTTGTCACGGCTGCTGCTGTTGAAATAATTCCTGCATTACCTTATAAGGACCCCTTATGGACTTTAGGGTTTAGGGTTTTTTAGGGTTTAGCTTAGGGTTGAGGGTCTAGGATATAGATCCTGCATTACCGTAAGGACCCTACTATGGGAATTATGGTATATTTCTTATTATGGGTAATGCAGGATTTATATCATCAACCGTAGTTCTACCATATGCGTTGAAGTCGCCATGATTACTTAGCCCCTAAAACCCTAAACCCTAAACCCTATCCCTGGTTGTGCCGGGAGTATGTGATGACATGTGTGATCACTTTTGGGGCTTAGCGGCTTCTTTAAAAGGGAATCATAAAGGCTCCTTTAAAGGATCCTATAAGGGTTCTACAAGGGTGTGGGGGTAAGTTCAGGTCTTGCTCGATAAGAGGAAGGCCCCAAAACCCTAAAGCATAAACCTCTTCAACTCAAATCCCTTAAACAGATGTTACCTGGGACTTTAATTACCCATAGTTGTATGGGTTCTTCCAACCAATTCAGGGGTAATGGCTGCTAAACTGTAGGTGAAGAGAGTTATAGGTAAACCCTCATGCACCAGGAAAGCCCTATCAACCTCTTGTGGAAACCCCGGTGAAAGACCCTGCAAACTCGGGTATATTCTACTATACTATACTATACCATACTATACGATACTGTACTATACTATACGATCCAAGGCTGCAGCAGGCGGAGGCTGCAGATGAGCAGGAGGCCAGACATGTCGTTTTGAGTTTCGGGGTTCCCAGAGACTCCAATATTCCTTAATAAAGGTATATATATATACCTTGAATCTTATTATTAGGGTTCCTTTTACAATTTATAAGGTATCTTCCTTAATTAAGGGGTATCTTCCTTAATTAAGGGATATTGGGGCTTCTTTGAAGGGAACTATAAGGGCTCCTTTAAGGGATGCTAAGAGGGTTTTGGGGTTTAGGGGTTTCGGGTTTGGTTTACGGTTTTAGGATTTAAGGAATCCTATAAGGGTTTGGGGTTTAGAGGTTTCGGGTTTACGGTTTTAGGATTGCGTTACGGGGGTTTTTGGCGCATCAGGAGGTTTAAAGCCGAAGGGGATGGTCTTACGACCCAGAGAACCCAATACCCCTTAATTAAGGAACACACCTTAAATCATAATCTTAAGGCCCCTATAATTTAAGGTATATTCCTTAATTCAGGGGTATTGGGTTCTCTGGGTACTTATTCAAGCCTCTTTGCTGGCTCCCAAGTGTTCCTAGGGGGTTGGGCGTTTGTGGCGGTCTTCCCTTTTTCTCACGCTCTGGGACAGTCTCTCTCTCTCTCTCACTCTCACTCCCTCACGCCTATTTACATGCCGATAATGGTACATGCTGTTGATGATATAAATCCTGCATGACCCCTAAGGACCCTAAACTATGGGAATTATGGTATATTCCTTACTATGGGTAGTACTGGATGTATATGATATCATCAACCGTAGTTGATGTGTGTACCCAGGCATCCGGCTTGATGAAGCAGAGATGAACACTTCTTCCACTCTTTTCAGGTACACCTACAAAGCAATCCGGGTCTAGGGTTTAGGCTCCGTCGGAGACAGTCCGCTTGGGGTACAGACTCACCCCCCCCCACCCCCCCCGATCTCTCCGCAAGCGCATTGTAGGCTATGCTTGCCCGGTTTCGATTGATCGCTTCCCCAGCCCATGCCCCTATATAGCCCTAATTTAGAGAACTACCTATATATAACCCAAATAGTACCCTTATAGAAACCCCTATAGACTATACCTGTAACTCTCCTTACCTGCATTTTAGCAGCCATGACCCCTTACTTAGTAGGTAGAACCCATAAAACTGTAGGTAATTAAAGTCCCAGGCACGCCCTTATATAGGTGACAGATAAAACGCCTAATGTGAGCCTAATTGTGAGAACAAGTGTGCACAAGGACGAGCACGAGGCCTCTCCAGTAGGATTGCTAAGGAACTAGTTCGGAGCAATGGTTTCCATCAGCCCGCAGACACCAAGATTCATCATCCTTCCCGATCGTTTAGGGCATATAAAACCTTATCATTTACACTCGTCATGCGCTATGTGTAGATTTAGATAACTGTGTACTTGTATGGATAACCTACGGTACTGTGGCAGCGGTACCCAGAGACTCCAATATCCCTTAATTAAGGAATATACCTTAAAATTATAATACGAACCCTAATAATTCATAAGATTTAAGGTATATTCCTTAACTAAGGGATATTGGAGTCTCTGGGAACTGTGTACTTGTATGGATAACCTACGGTACTCTGGCAGCGGTAGTGATTATGTTACCCTAAACCCTAAACCGATCATGTTCGGCTGGACCTTCTGATCGTTGGAGGCCGCTCTGCGTCGTGCTGCGATACAAAAGAAGGAAGACGGAGCCGAGGTTTCGAGTCAGGAAGCTTCAAGATGTAGCTTGTAGGGAAGGCTAAGATGATGGTACTACGGTTGATGATATAAACCCTGCAGTACCCATAATGTGGAATATACCATGATTCCCATGGTTTAGGGTCCTTAAGGTCATGCAGGGTTTATATCATCAACGGTAGTAACTAGTATTCAGGCCCGTAAATTCCATGTTGGGGCTGGGGCCTGTAGGATCTGTTGGAATTTAGGGCTGTGGATGGCTGTGGGCAGAAGATGGGTTCATGTTCTCTGTTGAAGCACGGCAATGCATGGGTGCTCGAAGTTTTGCAGAGGTTTGAAGGCGTGGTCCTGAAGCCCCAAGCAATCGACGACTCATTACGTTCCAACCAGGCCAGTCACATACTGATAGAGCATAGACCTCTGAACACCAATATGCAACTCTGATGTCGAGTTCGTAGCGACGAAGTTAGGTTCAGGTTTTGTTTAGCAGCTGAGTAGGCTATGCTTAATTTTTTTTAATTTTTGCTTCGCATCTACCTTATTTGGGCCAGGGTATACTCAGCAGCTTGCTACGTCTGTAGGATTTCCTAGCAAGTGTGTAGGGCTCTTGTTTGCAAGCTTGTCTCCCACAGCTTCCTCCCCTGGAAAGCACAGATACCCAGAGGGTCCGAGTACCCAAATGTTAAGGTTTTAGATCTCAAAATCCATACCCTGAATGGTTTTGAGACCTTGAAACCCTACTATTTGGGCACTTGGACCCTTAGGGATATATACATACATATATATATATATAACATTATAGCAGGGACTCTACAAGAAGGCCCAAAATAAACACATGCTGCGACGCAGAGTCTAGGTAGGGTGGCAGACGATCGACGTTCAGCCCCGAAGTCCCAGACCCCAGACCCTAAACCCCACCAGCACCCTTTAATAGAGCCCTTATGGTCCTTAATAGTGGGTACTTGGGGTATAATAGAGGGTAGTTGGGGGGTGCTGGTAAACCCTAAACCCGATACCCTAAACCCTAAACCTTCAACCGCAAACCCTAGACCCTAAGCCCCAAACCCCAAACCTCAAGAGCCCAGGGGAGATCCAGACCTAGGGGCTTAGGGTTTAGGGTTTTTAGGGTTTTTAGGGGTTTTTAGGGGTTTTTAGGGGTTTTTAGGGGTTTAGGGTTTTTAGGGGTTTTAGGGTTTTTAAGCTCTAAACCCTAAACCCTAAACCCTAAACCTTCAACCGCAAACCTCGGATCCGAAGCTCAAGCGAGAACAAGTGCAATGGGTGCCACGAGGGTCCGAGAACGGTTTCTGGAAGGGGTGAGATATAAGGGTTTAGGGCATAGGGTTTAGGGTTTAGGGCATATAGGGTTTAGGGTTTAGGGTTTAGAGTGATATGAGGGTTCTAGATAGGAGCTTTGGTGCTTTTTGTGGGGGTTAGCATATGCTGTTGGCCTGAATGCAGGTAAGCTTAGCTGCTGATTCCTTAGCGTTCCTTATTGGATCTGCCCCGAAACCCTATTCCACCAAATTCAGGCGCCTATCATGAAATCCCACAAACCTTTATGAGCCCTGTAGACTCTCATAGGAACCCTTGATAGAAACCTATTCTAAAAGTCTGATCCCCGATGCACTGAAGCCTAGTTCAACTCCTAAACCCCTAAACCCTAAACACTTAAACCCTAAACCCCTTGATAAGCCCTGAATCTCTAGCCCCCTAAACCCCCAAACCCCCAAACCCCAAGCCTTTCTGGCTACTTATGCGTCCCCATAGGCCCCTAAGTAGTTGCTTTTTATGGTTTATATCTAGAATCCTAGAAGGTCATCCCAAGAAGGAACTACTTAGGGGCCTATGCGTCGCAACTTAGACCAACCCTAAACTCCCCACCTGTAGTTTCCTTTAACTTAGACAGGCGGCCCTCCGCAGTGAAGCCGACTTTCACAGCGCACAAGTGGCCTTCTTCTCAGCGCGGCAGTCGTTTCGTTTAGGGTTTAGAGTTTAGAGTTTAGGATTTGGGGTTTAGGGTTTAGGATTTAGGGCTTAGGATTTAGGGTTTATTGGGGTTTGGGTTAGGGTTTAGGGTTCAGGGTAGTATTAGGGTTATGGTTCCTAAGAATGACTATGACGTTTAGCAAAAGGGCTCATGATTTGGATAAGGCGTTCTTCCGGAGGTTGGGTATAGATGTTTCCTGCTGTCCTCCCGTCCGTGTTTTTTGCAATCTCAGGTTGTCCCTGTGCCCCGACTGCAACCGAGTCATTTACGTTAATAGGCCACAGATGTTGGCATCGGTTCACCGTGAAATCAGTTTACTACATGAGGACAGGCTGCTATGTGAAGCAGCGGCTTGGACGACAACTCATCAGCAATTCTACGAGTCATGACTCAGGCCGTTTTGTATTTTGCACGGAGCTAGCTTTCCCGCCTCCGTTGACCACATAATAAGTCATTACAGGCCTACTGCTTCCAGACGAACTTGTGGACACCCTTCCTAGTACAAATTGCGAACGTCTTGTTTGATCCGGAATACTCAAAATATCAGGGTTTGCGCCCGTCAACCACTCCGGAAGGCCTGAATCAGGCAACTGATTGTCTATCACCCTAAACTCGAAGCCCTAAAAGCCCTAAGCCTAACACCCTGAAGCCTAAACTCTCCCCGTTGTTGCCTCAAGTTTAAAGCCTGGACCACTACATAAACCCTATCCCAGAAGGTGCTATGTACCGAATATAGTAGGCTATTATGATTTAGGTAAGGACGCTTTGGGTATCGGCAGTGGCTCGGTCTCATCTCAGCTCAGGTTCGCCAGCACGTCCTGAAGTTCCTCGACTCCCACGCGCCTCGGTGCTGAGAATCGTAGAACCCATCAGGATCCCCTCCCTGTACCCTCAAAGAGGGGTATATGGTCCCAAATAATGGGCCGATTGAATTTAGGGCCTAATAGAAGGTAGATGGAGGGTCCAGGCAAGTAATTCAGATAATCGTAGCAGCTACATGGACTGGCTGACCCCTCAGGTCCTTCAGTTAATCCGAACATCCCAACATCCCAGACCCACAAGACTCGACAACAAGACTCTACAACCCTAGCTGAAAGATCCGATGCAACCCTCCCAAGCGAACTGTGCAACTGAGCCTCCGGATATCTCCACGAATGCCTCCCTAAACCCTAAACCCTAAACCCTAAACCCTAAACCCCTAAACCCTAAACCGCTTTGCAGAGGCTGCAGAGGAGTCCTCAGACCGTGAAGGACTGTTTTTCCGTTGGCTCCGAGATTTTCACAGCCGGAAGCCGAGCCAAGAAGGGCTGAAATCTGGTGGTCGGAATCGTGATAGTCTAGGCTGCTAAGTAGCACACGTTTTTTACTTTTTGGCTTCCGGGGTTCCTAGTATATTACAACTAGCCTTGAAAAGTGTATACTTTTTTCAGGGGGTTACTGAAGAGTTTAGTAGTACTTGTCATCGTTAGGCACTGCGACCTACGACTTGTGAGGTGCCTTGATCATCTCAACCAACCCACACAGACAGAGCAACAAGCGCGAAGATAGAAAATCCCACAGATATGGGGTTGTCGGGTTCAGGGCTTCGGGTTCAGGAGAGGGGTGCTGCCCACAAACTTTGGGGAGTTCTCCAAATTAGGGTCCCTTTTCGGGCCATTTTTTATACGGATGCCGTATTATGTGGGGACCCAAAACGGGACCCAAATTTTGAGAATTGCCCACATATATGACCCTTATAGTACCCTTATAGAATAGAAGCCCTATTAGAAACCTTATAGGTTACAGATCCCTTTAAGCCTTTAAGGAACCCTAAACGGGACCCATAGTTAGTATGACCGAGATCCCAAGCCCAGTCTAGCCGGCTCTCCTCATAAGGAGAAACGGCGCGACACCGATGAAGGCCTGTAGTGATCCCAATTGAAGCTGCGAAGCATAGGTGCCAGAAGAATTCATACGGTTGATGATATCAACCCTGCATTACCCCACAAGGGGGAATATAGACATATATATATATACCCTAATGCCCATAGCTTACGGGCCTGAAGGTACATCATCAACCATAGCACCTATTCTTGTCCGTAGGATTCCTTGAGTGTTTAAGTTTTCTTTACTCTCAGGTACCCCCAAAACCTGTTCGAATCATCAAGGCCCCGATATTAGGGTTCATCGTCGTTTCAACTGCGATCTGGACGTATTTCCTGTAGGTGCAGTTCCGTTGCTTAGATGTCTGCTTACAGTTGCCATGCTGAGAGCCAGCCTTACTTGAAGTAGGCATCTACCCTGGAAGCCTATCTTATGATATATTCTACTGCAAGCCCAGAAATCCTAAACCTTAAACCCTAAACCCCTAAGCCCTAAGCCCTAAACCCTAAATTGCGCTCCTATTGAAGCCTCAGGAACCCGGCACCCTTAGGCCGGAAATCTCTGAAACCCTAAACTTCGCATTCAGCCCGAGCTCAACCCTACCCATAGGCTCCATACGGTTGATGATATAAATCCTGCATTACCCATAAGAAGGACTATACCATAATTCCCATAGTTTCGGGTACTTACAGTAGTTCAGGATGTATATCATCAACAGTAGTAGTCCCCGTTTTTGTGGCTTAGATTTAGGATCCTTTCGAAATAATCCCAAAAAAGGAACTACTCTGGAGCCTCCGGGTAGACTCTCAAGCATGAACTCGTGAGGTGAATACGACGAGGCGTGGTTTGAGCAGAACCTAATGCGCAACTGGGCCAGCTTCAGGATTTCAGGGCTTTCTTGTGGGATCCTGCAACTCAGGGGTCCTCACCGACAATTTCGAGATTTGGTTGAAGCTCTAGCGACCCTCATCTCTAAACCCCTAAACCCCTAACTAAACCCCGAAGCCCCTAAAACTCTTCAACCCCTAAGTTAGCCCATAAACCCCTAAGGCCCTAAACCCCCTAAGCCCATGAGCCCCTAGACCCGTAAACCCGTAAATCTCTAAGCCCATCTCGAAGCCCATAAACCCCCTAAGCCCTACAAAACCCTAGACCCGATGGTTTGGAGCTTGGAGAATTTTGGGTTCGGAGGGGCGGTTCGCAACTCTCGGCGAGGCCATTCTTCGCATAGACTCTCACACGATGTATGTATAAATAAATAAACAAATAGCTAAATAAAAAATTATATATATATATATGAGTATGGCTTAGGGCTTTAAAATTTACCCTCAAAGGACTCATATTTTGAGGTTTTTGAGCCCAAAGACCCTATTGTATAAGGCTTTTGGGCTGTTTTGATGCTGAGGGCTTTAGGGTTCGTACACCTCTTTTGTGACAATGCACGGTTGTTTGCATGGCACAGTGCTTCTCTTACCCTCAGCATTTGATCTTGGTGCAAATCTCGCGCCTTTCTGGTCTTTGCAGAACCTGGTCTAATTAAGTCACAATATCAAGGATGAGGGTAGTCAATACCCATAGGCTCCATAGTAGTTCCTTTTTCGTGGTTTATATTTAGGATCATTCCAAAAAGGTAACTAGTCTAGAGCCTCCGGGTGGGCCTTCCTTCGTGTGGTACCCACCTTCCTTCTACCTATGGTGTTCCCTAAACCCTAAACCCTAAACCTCTAAGATCCTGCCCTTCCAAAACCCTCCGAGCATCCTATGAAGTCCTGTACCCAGACACCTTACTTCGTGTCTGTGTTCCTGTAGACATTCTTAAGAAACCCTCTAAAGCCTTATATCCTCCCTGTACACCACCCTTATATGGACCCCTCAAAAAATGAACACAAATCCTTCCTTTTTTCCTGCTCGGCCCAGGCATTGACTTGGCCTTTCGCCAGATGTTCGAAGCTGCCGTCGCAGAGCATCAGAAGTCGCTCGGTTCGGCTCCCTTGTGTTTTGGGTTTAACCGATAAGTTGTACATTTGGGTTTAGGTTTTTGCCGGTTTTGAGGTTTAGGATGTTGATTCTTCCAGTTTTCGGGCTTTCCAGGGTTTTGTTTTTGGGGTTTTGAATCACTTAGTGTTTTGGTTGGTGGGATGCTCGAGCTTGCGGGATGGAGATTTGGGGGTTTAAGGAGGGTTAGGATGTTCTTTGTTACTTTTCTTTTATGGGCGCCAGGATTGGGATTCTAGATTCTTGTCTTTGCATTTTTTTGTGTTGTAGTGGCTTGGAGGGGGGTCAGCATTTTCGGATTCAGGGGGTGTACGGTTGATGATGCAAATCCTGCATTACCCATAATAGTTAAGGAGTATATACCAGGATTGCTAAAGCTCAGGGTCGTTAAGGTAATGCAGGGTTTTTAATATAATCAACAGTATGCGTGCTTTATAGGTTGGAGGGTTCAGGATACATCCTGGATTGTAGTACTTGTACGCGATACCCCTTATTATCTGACCGTACGTTTCGGCTCAAAGCAGATCGTCCAAGAACATGCCGCAGTTCCGTGTCGACGTGGGGCTCAGGGTTTGGAGTTTAGGAGTTTAGGGGTTTAGGGTTTACGGTTTAGGGTTTAGGGTTTAGAACTTTAGGGTTTAAGGTTTAGGGAGGTTTAGGATAGAGAAGGTTTACCCTAAGCCCCAAACCCTAAACCCGCTAGGATTTGGGGTTGCAAACAGAAGTCTAGGATTGCAGCCATATGGTCGAGCCGATATCTTCGAAACAAACCCGCAACCCAAAATCCCGACACCCACACCCCGGGTCCCTACCCCCAAGTTCCTGAACCCTAAACCCTACTTGGGACTCTAACTACCTACAGTTTTTTTTATGGATTCTACCTAAGTAATAAGGGGCTATTGGCTGCTAAACTGTAGGTAAAGAAGCTTACAGGTGCACCTATTATCAAGCCAAACCCTGAACCCTCAAGCATCGACGCTAAACCCCTGAACCGCTCCAACAGGGCAAGCATTTTTTCTGGCATAGCCCGTTTTATAGCTAGCATCCAACAGCATGAAATTCGGTATTTTAAAAGTGAAAGGTTGAAGTGTTAAGGGACCCTGAAATAACATAAAGAGCGGTCAAACAAACAAGGCACACCAATCCAGGCTCGAGACAGGTGGCATTTTGCACGGCCCCTTTGCCAATGCGGGCACCTCAACCCTAAACCCTCAACCCTAAACCCTAAAACTCTAAAACCCTAAAGCCCTACACCCTAAAACCCTAAACGCTAAAAACCCTCAACCCTAAAAGCCCTAAAAGCCCTAAAACCGGACTCCTCTGCCCAGGCAGCCGGGACCCAGCAGGTCAATGGCAGTATGCCCCGGACCAGAGAAAAGCAAAAACAAGACGCTGAGAACTCTGTGGGGTTTTCGGGGTTTTTGTCAAAGAGAACTACCGTTGATGATATAAATCCTGCATTAATTAGAATAAGGTGTGAGTGTGTGTGTATATATATATACATATAGAGATACACACATGTACCCTGATTCCCATAGTTTAGGGGTGTTAAGGTAACGCAGGATTTATATCATCAACAGTATAAGGGGTCCTTTGAGGGACCCCAAACAAGGGCTCTAGAAGGGTTTAGGGCCTACCTGTAACTCTCTTTGGGTTTGGGGTTCAGGGGTATGGGTTTAGGGTTCAGGGTTTAGAGGTTTAGGGGTGCTGGTATTCGGCTCTATACATCAACCCCCTTCCCTAAATCATAGCAAGGTCCCTTCTATAGAAACCCTACATTCTGCTATAAATGCACCTTTGGACCCCTTGGGACCACAAATAACCTTGTTTCGCGAGCCTCCCATAGTTGAGATCTCTGATTACTGGCACCCATCGCAGTCTAAACCCTACACCCTAAATCCTAAATACAAAGACCCAGAGCCCCGAGCCCGAGCAACTACTGAAGGCGCCCACAGAACCCCTTAGAACCGCTTGAAGAGACGTGAAGGGTTTAGGGTTTAGGGTTTATGATAAAATCTGTGATGAGCTTGTAGTTTTGACACCCTGATTCCTTCAAAGAGAAGCCCTCTTGAAGCCCAGGTATAGTTTTTTGCCCCATTGGGCCAAGGCCAAGGGGGATCCAATTTAGGAAGACTAAGAGCTTACATTCTAGGACATTTTCAGGTGGGTAGTTACCGTTATAGGAGCCTTATAGAAGGTCTATATACCTTATAGAAGCCCTATAGACCCTAAACTCCCCACACTGTAGTTTCCTTTAATTACATGTCCCAGGCTCACCAAGCCTAAGCCTTCTAGGCCCCCAGAAGCTGCAGGAGCCAAAGGGGGGGCGATGGAGAAAAGCACAGATCTTCTCTGGACCCTAAAGCAGGACCCGCCAAGAAATCTCTCAAGCCCAAAGCCCTAAACCCTGTAAACCCTAAAACTCTCTCTGAGCCGTTGTAGACCATCGCGCAGACGAAAAAGAGCCCTTTAAACCCAAAAAACTCTCCGAATGTGACGGAAACCCTAAAGCCTAAACCCTAAGCCCTAAACCCTAAACCCTTTAACCCATCAAACAACCAAAACTCTCCGAAGGTGACGGCTCCTGGCATTCTGGTCCTCATGGCGATCCTCTACGGCCGGAGTCTCTTTGGGCTCCAAAATTCCAGCTGTTTTGAGAGTTTTGGGGTTTAGGGTTTAGGGTTGAGGATTCTGGGGTTTGGGAGTCTCTTTGGGCTCCAAAATTCAGTGGTTTTGAGAGCTGAATCCCTGTGTTACTGGGAAAATTGAAGGGGCTCTATAGTCGGGGTTCTATAAGAGTTTTGGGGTTTAGGGTTTGGGGTCCGGGGTTTAGGGTTTAGGCTTCAGGGTTCAGGTTCAACGTTGGAAGCCGGAGTAAGGACAACTAGTGCTGGCAGTCCCTACACGTTAATACTCTTATGGGTTGAGGCGATTGGGTGCCCAACTTTGGGGCTTTCTAAACCCTACCTAGACCCTTAAATGTAGGACCTTTTTTTGGTTACCTTAGTTTCTTATTGTAGGATCCTAACCATAAAATAGGTCATCCAATAAAAGGTACTACATTTAAGGGTCTAGGTAAACCCTAAACCCGAGGTTCTAGAAGAGGTTAGGGGTTTAGGGTTCAGTTGTCAGGCACAGGTCTACGGTTTAGGGCTTAGGGTTTAGGGTGTATTAGAAGGCCTCAAGGGGAGGGCAAGTTTTGTTTTGAGTTTTGGATAGTTGTGGTGTTCCGAGCTCTACCTGGGACTCTAATCACTTACAGCTTTATGGGGTTCTACTAACTATACTAATTCAGGGGTAATGGCTGCCAACGGAATTAGATCCCAACAGACCATCCCTATTAAGGCGTTGGGGCTTTATGGTTCTTGGGTCTAGGACATTTTCGGGTGGGTAGTTACCGTTATAGGAGCCTTATATACCTTATAGAAGCCTCTTAGGCCCCTATATACCCTAAACTCCCCACCTGTAGTTTCCTTTAACCTAGACCCTCAACCCTAGAACCGAAAGCCCTAAACCCAAATACCTGAACTCCCCACCTGTAGCTTCCCTAATCTTGGGGTCAGGGTTCTGAGGGCTCCGGGTGTTTGGGGGTTCGACCAGGTCAAGAGGTTTTGCTGGGGGTTTCGGGTGGGAGGTTCTCCCTGAGAACACCCCCCCCAAAAAAAACAAAAAACACCTGGTACCCTTGTTTTAAGACTTACCATAGTCTCCATTGTAGTTCCTTTTTTGGTTTAACCAAATCTATATTAAGGATCCTAAAAGGTAACCCCAAAAAGGAACTACAATGGAGACTATAGGTAAGTAAAGAAATCATAATAAGGAAGCCTAGAAGAAGTTTTTCAGGACCTAGATAAGGAAATCATAATGCGGAGCCTTATAAACCCTAAACCCTAAGCCCTATATACCCTATAAACCCTAAACCCTAAACCCAACCCTAAACCCTAAACTCTCTAAACCTAAACCCTAAACCCTATAAGCCCTATAAGCCCTAAACCCTAAAAGAAGGTAGGTTCTTTAGGGTCCCCAGGTATGGTTTGAAGGGGAGGTAGGGTGTAGGGTTTCAGCAGGATCTGGGGCCTTGGAGGTTTTTTTCTTTGAAGTCTGAGGGTCCATGTCAAGGGTTTAGGGTTTAGGGTTTAGGGCTCAGAGTTCAGGGTTTATGGTTCAGGGTTTAGGGTTCAGGGAGGGTTTAGGGTTTAAGGTCTAGGGTTTAGGGTGTAGGGTTCAGGTTTTAGGGTGTAGGGGTTCAGGGTTTAGGGTTTTGTGTTTAGGGTTCAGGGTTTAGGGTTCAGGGTTTAAGAGTCTGTGGTTCACAGCCCTAAACTCCCGAACCCCAAATTCGACTCAGGAAGTATGGGGTGAAATGTGCACGGCTTGCGGCTCGAATGGCCGATGTCCAGGGTTTCGGGTATCGTGGCCAGAATCAGACTGAAAGCGATGTGTGATGTTTCATTAGGGTTCATTTTGATATAAGCTTCGGAGCAAGCAGAAGTTAGTATTCCCCTATGTTCTTATAGCACAAAATATACTGTCAAGGCCATATTGCACGGGTGAACCAGCAGTCCAAGCTTGCAGTTGTTCGTCGCCTCTTGGTTGAGGAGGGTTGAGGCTCATCAGTACGCTTGCAGCGTTCTGTCTTAACCCTGGGTAACTTAGTAGATGAATGAGTACACCTTAAACTTTTTGGGGTAATATGATCTGCTGTAGAACTGGAGGGTTTACATAAGGTTTAGGGCTTTTTGGGGTTAATTAATATGATCCCTTATGGAACTGAAAGTGTACACTTTTTTGGGGGCTTATGAACTCAACAACTGGGAACCCGATCCCTGCCGTGCTCAGGGTTAGGGTGATGCAACGCCGTTTAGATCTGTGTGGGCTTTAGGGTTCAGGGTTAGGGTTTAGGGATCTTTCTAACCTTGTGGAACCTAAATACCCTTTCTCGCACAAGCTGCAGCTATCATGCAAGTTTTTGAAGCTCGTTGTAGAGGTGGCAATGTCCCGCTCCTCAAGACGCACAACCGGCACGACTTGATTGGTTGGTCGGTTCAACCCTGAATCATGCGACGGAGCCGCATCAACAGACTATGCAATTTAGGGTTTAGGCTTTCGGCTAATACCTACTATTTGTGTTGTATACCTGTCTGCCACAATTGAAGGGTTAGTTTGCTTCGCTAGCTTTCGCACTGACTCTGCACATGGCGGCTCCTGAATTGCAGCTTCACAGCTTGAGAGAAGGACTTTGGACTCATGAGTCAGAATTTCGTAAACCCTAAACCCTAAACCCCTAAACTTAAACCCTACACCCCTAAACCCTAAACGCTCAACCCCAGAACTCCAAGGGACGGTTTGGTTTTCATCTTCCGGCTTTGGACCTTGGAAGCAGGGGCAGAAGGGAACTGACCCACTGAATGCTTCTAGCTGAGATGGCTAGGCCTCGCTCGTCACCGAGGTTAGACCTAGGTTTTTTATGTACATCATAGCCGTATATATATATATATATATACTTACTTGGAAAGATAAGGAGAAACTACCTGCCAAGTAGTAAGTTTTCCGGTACCTAAGCATTGCTCGTCGAAATCCTCACAGGGTTTCAGGGTTGGGGTTTGCAGTCTCATTGCTTGCATTTTTAGCTTTAGGGTTTAATGACAGGGACTCACCGGGCCGCATGCTGTACGTGTTTCGACATGATGGACGAGTTCGGGACACTACCATGGTCTTTCCGCAACCAATGTTAACCCTAGATCCTGAATCCCAGAAGCTTTCAACGCCCTAACCCACGATAAGGCCCTCTAGGGGTGGATTCGCCTCAACTTTGTGCCAGGGTGGAGCTCGAGGCACGGCAGACCATGCTTTGCCTTCGTCTGCTGCGGATGTTCCGACTTAGGATTGAGATTTTATAACCTGCACTGGCATCCGTTTGTGTGCACACATGTGGTCATGTGCTTTTGCCTTCACCATGGGCCTCTGCGCTAGTAGTAGCAGTAGCAAGTAGCAGTAGCAGTCGTAGTAGTCGTAGTAGTAGTAGTAGTAGTAGTAGTAGTAGTAGGCGCCCCCCCCCCCGCCTACCAACCACCTCTGCTGCCAACCCTCTTAAGAGCACGTTCGTTCTACTCGGTATTTACG